>CAJNJA010051820.1:4720-25330 GCA_905231915.1 Symbiodinium necroappetens
ATCTTTAAAATTGCTCGAGCCGGGAGTTGCTAAACCCTAAACCCTAAACCTTCAAGAAAGAAATAAATAGAAATTGCTTGTTGCTGTTAACCATCCGGAAATTTATTTTTTTATTGGAGACACACACACACACACACCTTTCTATTTTCGAATAAACCGATTTCCGTTTCATTTTCGAATAAACCAATTTCCGTTTTTAGGCTTGCTCAGCCAGCCCAGCCCAGCCGAGCCCAGCCAGCCCATCCAGCCCACCAACCCCACCAGCCCCACCAACCCCGCCCAGCCCAGCTCAGGCCCAGCCCCAGCCCCACCCCCCCCTTCAGCCCAGCCCGGCCAGCGCCCAGCCCCAACAGCCCAGCCCCAGCCCAGCCCAGCCCCCAGCCCGGCCCAATCCAGTCCAGCCCAGCCCAACACCCAGCCCCAGATTCACATTACAAGTGGCCAGGAGCCGCCGTTGTCAGGAAAGGTCACGGCAAATCTACGACAATTGGTACATCCCACGAAGTACCAGACACCCATCGAATACTGCGGGATCCCATGATAAAAATACGACCCTCGCTGCCGCTGAGCTTTGATTGTGCCGACTCCCATGATTCAGTTGAGCCGCCTTGGCAGGCAATATCATTCATATCAAGCTAGCCACCCTAGAAGCTTCCAGTGTTGAACTCATGGAGCGTGGGGTCGTTTCTACGGATGTATTTCTCCGATTATCCAACCGATTTTGACTACGGCTAAGATAATGAAGCTAATTTGGAGATTTATATATCGATTTTGATGATCTGGACCTGTGCTTTGCAAGTCCGAACCGTAAAGCGCGGATCCCTGTGGGCTTCAGTATTAACGTGCTTATTTGGGGTGCAGGGTTCTGCGGCGAGATTCGATTTTTCAATAAATTTGAAGTCTTTCGAATTCCGATTGTAAAGATATAACGATCGGATCTATTTGATCGCCTATATAGTAATATCGATTTCTTTCAAGAAGTTGTCCTTCTAAAAAGAATGCCACGTTCCGTTTCTCTTCGCATCATATTGGCTTAGGCCTATATCTTCCATACAAAGATCTGCTAAAGATCGATAATAAATAGATCTTTTCAGAAGTATCTTCTTCAAATATAGATCTAGACGATGATATGATCAGGTATTATTAAAAATATTTATATTTAGATATCGAGAATCTCTTTCTTCCCAGATGAATTCAGTTTCGCCACGGATAGGTCAATTCTTAATATGTCGGCCCTTGCTATGCTTGCTGACCGTTTTATCCAAGACTGCATCAAACGAGATAATGGAATTGAAGTTGAGGAACTCGGCGAGGCTAAAGTCGAAGAAGCGGGCGGAAACGACGCCTATAATAATATTAAGATACTTGGAGTCCTCGAAAATGAGAAGAAATAAAATTATCGTTAACGATGTTAAGCTAAGCCACGAGGGTTTCTTATTAATAATATATTATATTTATCAAAATCTCGAGATAAGTAATTCAGATTCCAAAGTCATTCTAATCTAATAATTGTACAAGTAGCTTCCTCGATCTAAATTAAATAACCCAATTATCTTATATTGCCGGGTGTCAGACTTATCTATATATTTATTTTCGATGGAAATTCCGATTAAAATTCTAAATGGGCCAATGTCCGAAATCCCATCAATTATAAAAGAATTCGTATCAACTCAACGTCATCTATGGCCAATAGCAAATATAATAAATATCCGAGCCCAAGAGATCTATTTAAATATAAATTCAATATATTTTTCAATTTATCCAAATATCTTCAAATACGATGTAATAAAGAAATATTATATAGATTTATAAATTCCAATTTTATACAATAATTAATTCACTATTTAATAATATCGAAATCCATCATAATATATAGAAAATCTAAGTATTTATATATATCCTATATAATAAAAATAGACTTAAATTAAATAAATGTATAATATAGTATAAATATAAAAATAAAATCTATTAAAATATTATTTTTTACATATTTAAATAATCAAAATAAAAATAAATAAAATAACAATATATATTAAAAAAACCAAAAAAAATAAATCTATTTTTATAAATATTTCAGATATATTCATTACGTTATAAATCATTCTCAATTTTAAAAATTCAAATATCATATATAAATAACAAAAATAAAATTCAATAACGAAAGAATATTATAAAAACTATTTATATGAATTATCAATATAAAGAGAAATTCTATTTTAGGAAACAAAAAATATAATGAAGTAAACGAAATGTTTGAGAAGAATATAAAATAGTACAAATTTCAAGATATCAAAGCAAGTAAAATTATAGATGAAATTCAATATATTAATGAAATATAGTTTTGGGATTTCATTAATGACGGTATATTGAATTTGAAAAGAAATGTTGGGTCAACAATAATCCGAATAAAGAAGTAACGAGAATCTGACGCACCCCATCAATATAAAAACAAGCAATGATCGAAGAGAGGCTATCTGAAAGTATGAAATATTTGTCATGAGCCCGGGGCCTGTACAAGGCCACCATGATGCTATGGATTGGTATCTTTACAAATAACTCCATGTTCCTGGCTTTGGCCCTCTCAGCTCGTGGTCCAAAACCGTCAAGCACGTGTAGGCTCGCACTCCAGAGTGCATAGCAGCGCTGCTTTTTGGTTCTGAGATCTGGTGCGAGGGCAGCATCTCAGCCGTCAAGTTACAGTCACACCCATCTCAACATCACCCGGTGCCGGAAGGAGTAGCTTTGAGATAGGGCCCGGAGGTCTTGCGCAAGTTGCTCAGGGTCAAGACTTTTGACAAGGCAGCCAGGCCGCAACTGTTTCTCGGCCGTGCCATTTGCCAAATTCACACCTGTGAAGCCAACACCCTCCCACCAAGCAATAGCAGGAAGAACTGCAAAGCAGGCGATAAACTTACAATCCTGCTGCACTGCATATTCCACGACGCATGCCACTGCAGCAGGCCCACCTGCAGAGCCATGCAGGCTTCCAATTCCGTCGACTAGAAGCCCTGCATACCATCGGGCAAACCGCGCCGGCCACCATTTTGAACGTGCCAAACGTTAAGGGGCTTTCCATGATTTTGAACGTGCCAAACGTTAAGGGGCTTTCCATGATCGAGTCGTCAAACTCCTCAGGCGACAATGCATCCGCAGAGGTGTCCCCAACTCCACCGACAAGTCGCGACAGCACCTGCTCTTGCTCTCGAGTTCACCCCTTTCCTCTTCTTTTCAGAACGCCACCTCTTCCAATGCTAGATTAACTGGGCATCCAACGGGCCTTTCTGAAACCAGCTGTGGTGGAGTGGCAGCACCGGAACGCTCCCAAAACCTCACTACCTGCATGACCCCTTTCGCATGCATCGGACGAGGCAGGGCCTAGCGGGCTGAAGACTGTTTCTCCGAATGGTGGAAAGGGGATACCATATCCACCAACATCTAACAACAACCTTTAGGACCGGGGGGGAAGGGGCGTCTAGTGGCTTTGTACAGATTTGGGTGGGTTTGGATGGTTTTGAATGGCTTTGAATGGTTTTGAAATGGCTGCTATAGCACTGAACTGTGGATTGACTTGCGGCATCGGATTTGCTGAAGTCCAGGAAACCAAACTCGGCATCATGTACTGTGGGTACATGTTTGTGGCAACATCGTTGCATCAGTATTTCTTGTACTGCCCCCTGCTGCACCGCCTCCTCCGTCAGTACAGCGCAGTCCGCCTGGACTCTGACATCACGGGGGAGCTCAAGGAGTCAAAAGCGTATCATCATCACGATTCGCATGATGCTCTGTGTCGTCACTCCGTGTCGTCATTGTCATCTCCGTCGTCAGTGTCGTCATTCACTATAGCACTCGACGATCATGTGCTTCACATTTCTCACCAGCAGGATGCAAAAAGCTCTCTGCCGGTCGTCCCCCAATCAAGATACGGCGGTAAAGGCAAGCACTCGCCTAAAGAGTGGCGGTGGTGGTGGTGGCGGTGGTAGTGGGGGTGGTGGCGGTGGTGGTGCTGGTGGTTGTGGTGGTGGTGAAGGTGGTGGTGGTGGTAGTGGTGGTGTTGGCGGTGGCGGCGGTAGTGGACTTATGTGCAAGCAAGGTGCGAACGCATGCAGTGCTGGAGTTAGCGTTGTCTCGGCCCAAGGTGCCTACCACCATTGGGGATCCGCGGTATGCCGCGGCGCAGGACTGAGCAGATGGTGCTTCGATGTCAGCATCAGAATCATCTCTGACTGAAACTTTGTGTGTTCAATGTCCAACTGCGGCCTCGTCAAAAAAGGCGCTTGTTGGCAAAGGATCTGCTGACCCTGCAGGTTGGGATCTGAGAGTTGAGCTGCGTCACTTGAATAAGGTAACTCTTCAGTTGGCGAAGCCTGCGACATTGCAACACCCGAAGAGGCATCTTGTTGGCAATGGACCTGCTCGTTCTACACCTGTCCATCGAACATTTGTGGAATATCGCGCGCAAGGAGCGCCTCCAAGTCCGCTGAGCCGTGGTCACTATGAGCGGATGCCATTGATTGCGACATCAAGTAGCCAACCGGCAGAACTGCGGTGAAGAAAGATAAAACACTAATCACCACCTTTGTGGTGTGTTCCCAGGGAACTTGAATGGGCAAACCCGTCTCCATCGAAGGTTGGACGTCGACCTTTCCAACAGCTTTGCGGAAAAGGGACATGTCGAAGGCTCGAGCTTTGACAACCACATCAGACAAAGCTCGCTTGCGTGACATTGCAACGGGGCCGTTTGCGACCTCCACTTTGCACGAAATCATACCGCTGGCAAACATCCATGACAACAGCACAAGGCCCAAACAAAATATCTTGGTCTTCACCCTCATTGGGGCAAAAACTCTTGCCGGGAAGAAACAACACTTCCTGCGAGCCGAAGTGGGCTGACGTGACCCCCCATCCACCCGACCCCTAATGCCTTGCAGCAAATCCAATCTTGGGGAGAATAAGGTACTGCATCAGAAAATCAGCTGAGCTCAGCTCCTCGAGAAAGTTTCGGGTCTCCTTTTGATGTTGCTCACTCTTCTCGGCCTTCAACATGCCAGGTTGATTGTGTCTTTGGGCCCAAAGAAAGGTGCTCTACATGAACAACCGCAAAATCCCCCACAGAAAGAGAGCCAAAGAGCATGCCTGAAGCTTCTAAGTCCTTCTGAATCCTCCTGCAACGCAGCCGAACATGTTGGACGTTGTGCTGGCAGTGTTGCTTCGCACGTGGGACCTACTCGGAAGCTGTATAACACACACAAATATATATATATATATACATACACACACACATATATATATATATATGGTAGGGTTTAGGCTTCAATATGTATGTCTCCGAAAACTTGGGGTCTTTGTTTCAGTGTTCACCTTGTCAAGCATGCACAGTTGAGAGAGGTTGTCCCGGACTCGGCACCACCATGTAAGGGACACCTGAAGCTCAGCTACAGTATAATGGGAGCATGCCTAACTGAATCCGCCGATAACAACCGGACGATGAGCCTGCAACAAGAGCGTTCATATGGATTCTCAAAAGCTGATATGCCAATGACTGCTCCCTGCTTTTCACTGTCCCTCTTTTCTTTGCGGGCCTCACTTTGGATCCATTGATCCCTACGCCTGAGCTGTGGCCGTCTCGGCACGGATGCTCTGCTTGACAAACTCCAGCGCACCAGACACTGCTGCGACCTGAGCTTCGTTGCACAAGGCGTCCGTGACCTGCGAAGGAAGGAGGTCTGAACAGTTGGCGGAATGAGCTGAGGCATTAAACCCCCGAAACCCCAAACCGAAAGTTGTAAACAGGCTTGGAACTGCGTGGTTTTGGGTTTTTTAGGGTTAGAGCTTAGGGTTTATGGACCCTGAACCCTAAACCCAAAGCTAGAAGTCTAAAGTCTAAACCCCGGAGTTTCTTGGTTGAGCGTCTCTTCGGATTAGGGCGCCCTAGGGCGTGGTCTGTTTAGACCCAGGGCCCGCAGCTAGCTTCCTTTGGGCTGTCGGGCGTTTAGGGTTTAGGATATAGGGTTTTGGAGGTTTAGGGTTTAGGAGGCTTAGGGTTTAGGAGGCTTAGGGTTTGGGAGGTTTAGGGTTGAGGCCTTAGACCGAAGCCCAATATGTTCCTTCCGTGCCTTTGGGCTGTCGGGATAAACCTCCGTGGTGCTCACGAACTTTGCCCCAGTGATGATGCTGCTGCAAACGTGGAAGGTCTTGATGGGGTAGTTGATGACACCTTCGGTGTAGGGTTTTGGAGTTGGGCGTTCGGGGGTTGAAGCCTTCGGGGGCGAAGTGAATGAGTGTTTAGGGGCTTAAGTGAACGAGGTTTAAGCAGCGAAGTGAACGACGATTTTGCGGTTTACCCTATTACCCCTATAGGGTTTAGGGGTTTTAGGAAAGCCCCCAACAGCCCCAAACCCTGTCCTGGTAAGCCCTCCATCCTAAACCCCCTGCTTCCTCAAACTGCCAGGCTTTGGGAGTTTAGGGGTTTTGGGGTGTAGGGTCGGATGTTTAGGGATGTTACGTTTGGGGGTTTAGGGGGGTTTAAGGCTTGGGGGTCTTCGGGGTTTAGGTTTGGGGGTTCAGGTCCGCACGCCGCCTTCTTGGCAAATGGGCTCACCGATGATGCGGCCCTTCGGGTCGGGAGGTGCGATGTGGGTGACCTTTTGGCGCCAAAGATGCTTCGGTCTCTGGGGTCCCTTCAAGGAGATGCCGAAGCTTCTTCTAGGGGACTCTGTGGTGTTCTGGGGAAAATCCTCGATTGCTTAGGTTCTTGGGGCTTTAGGGTCCTTTGCGTGTAGGGTGTAGGGCTTGGGGCATAGACCCGGCCTCAAACCTCGACCCGCAAACACGGGTAACACGTAGGCTTAGGGCTGTTAGTCGCAAGCTCTTAGGCTTCTGAGGGTTCTTAGGTTCTCACTTTTCGGGCTAAGATCAAGAGACCTTCCGTGTGTGGCATGTCGACTCCGGAATTTGAGAGAGTCGGGTTTAGGTGACCAGGGCCCCGCGGCCATGCGCTGACTGATCTTGTGATTGAGCATGTGCAATCCAAGCTGATTCCTAAACCTGGATCCTAAACCCTAAAACCCCCAAACCCCAAACCCTAAACCCCAAACCGTCGAACGCCATGCCAGCCTTGTGCGAGTGTGTGTCGAAACCCCAAACCCCAAAGCCTCAACCCCAGACCCTGAACCCGTAAACCCTAAACCCATGGAAGCAGGGAAGCAGTCCGTGCCTTTCGCACGGCATCGATGATGGCAGCTTGAAACTCTGCCTGTGGGTTCTCGGTGTCGCCCACCTCGGCACTGGGTCCGGGTTTCGGGTTTGGGGTTTGGGTCTTTTTCGGCTTGAGGGGTTTGGTGTACGGTCTGTAGGGTTTCAGAGCTAAGGTTTAGGGCTCAAAGCCCGAAAAAAGACAACGAACCCCTAAACCCTAAACCCCCGAGACACTGTGTAGAAGCCATCTGGCACCACGTCTGGCTCGTGTGACTCCTTGCCGTCACGCGCGGCTTTTGCAACCCGAAACTCGCTTTCGTCGGTGTCAGTGGTTTCCTCAGTTTGTATTGAGGAATAGTTAGGACTCTACAAATCCGAAAAAAAGAAACCCGTCAAGAAAAAAAACAAAAAACTGCCATAAGTGGCTTCGATGACTTCGGCCCCTGCTCGAGGAAACCCAAACCCTCGACCCATGAGCCGAGGCTCATGGAGATCCATGTGCAGCACTACTGGCAACTCGATGCTGGAGACCAGCTTCAGGACAGCAGCAGCCTCTTCCGAGTCTGTGTCCTTCTTGAAGGATCGGTTGGGGTCCACAGCATTCGGGTTCCAGCGGTTGACGGTCTCATACCCCCAAGGGCTGACGCAGGGAGCCACCATAATGTCGAAGTCCGCAGCATACTCTTTGGCTCGTGTCTCAAGGAACCTCAGCGCACCTTGTACCCCGCTGGTCTCATAGCCGTGCACCCCGCCAGTGACCAAAACCAAGGGCTTTCCGGTCTTACCAAAGCCAGGCGTCTTGAGGGCGAAGAGGGGGTACTTCTCTGTGTCGTAGGAGAGGGCGCCATACTGCACCACCTCGAAATCGCCTGCCAACTTCTGGATCTTGGAGAGCACCTCCTCCTGGTAGGACCTAAATGCTCTTCCAGGTCTCTTTTCGTGCCTTTACAGAGGGCTCCTGAACCCAAGAACCCTTCTGAGCAAAGAAGAAGAAGAATCATGACAGGGTTTAGGCAGAGCTTTGGGGCCTAGGGCTATTCCCAGTGGCCGCTGGATGCTCTGCTTCGCCAGCCACTCCTGCCGCTCCAGGGGCCCCCAGGGCGTTCCCAGCTTCCCAATGGGATAAAACTGGGCCATGGCCACAGAGCGAGCGCCGAAGTAGAGGGCCCCTCCCAGGGCGCGCAATACTCCTGAGACGTGTGGCGAGCTTCCAAGGAAGACTTGGGATATCTTCCTTCCCTTTCTTAGGGTTTAGGCTTTATGGCGACTGTGCAGATCGTGCGTGCTTTTGCATTTGGTTGACTGCTTTATTGTCAGGTCCTACTGTAGCTCAACGGTTTTCACTGGCCACGCCGGTCTCCTCGACTTGTCCCCCAGGAGGATGTTTAAATTTGTCCCAACGACAGTGAGCAGAGTGGGCCCCCAGTCGAGGATCTCGAAAGCAAACATACGTTGTACACTTACAGAAGGCTAAGAGAGCGCGTCTGCTCGCTGTTAGGCCCAGGTGATCATCCCATCTGCAAGTCGTCGAGCTTGAAAAGCTCCAATTTGTTTCCCTGCTCGGCTTCATTGGCCAAGAGCAGATGGTCCCACAAACTTGCAAAAAGGTCACCCTGCGAGCCTTCGGACGCAGCAGGTCATTGTGGAACTGTTTTTGTTCTACTTCTTCGACTGTGAACCTCCAGTGGTCTTGACACGTAGCTTTGCTCGCGGCAAAGTGCCGGAACACATTTGACCTGAGCATCAACTCTTTTCAAAGCTCGAAACCGAGTGGTGCCAACTCCACCCTGTGTTGTCGCTCGCAGTTCTTTCTGATGTCAGGCATCAAATCGACCAAGAATCCGCAGGTATATCAACTACAATATTACAACCGCCTATACGTGTTCTGTCAAGAAGCTGGTGGTAGGAATCGGTGGGTGGTAGCTTCAACTCCATGATCAAGCGATCAAGGCCCTTGATCACCAAAACCACCTGCGGTGAGTCGATGGAATTTAGCTTCAGCAGGCAATAGCGTGGTGCGGGTCATCTGGAATAATGCTTGCCAGTGGTCAGGCATTGGGAATGCGATGAGTCCAACTTCTGAGGAATTATGGAAGTGATATGGTATGGAGGTCGGTCAAACTCACCTGGGCCTGGATGATGTCGCTCACTTTACGATGGCGGCTCGACTTGTCCATGACTTGGACGTCCAGTGGAATAAACAGCAATGTTCTTCCCATCGACACGATAATGCTTCCTGTACTTCCCTATTGAACGTCAATCTTGGTCTTTTTGTTCCAGTCTTAGCATCCTTTCTCCTAAAAAGCTGGCGATTCCCATTCCAACCCTCAGTCTTTATTATTGCAGCGTATGCCTCAGCATGCGTTCAATTTGTCTCGGAGCTAAGCTGGGACATGGTCCTTCAATCTTGGATAGTGTGTGTTTTTTTGGGGTGTTAGGGTTTAGGGGTTTAGGGAACAACTTTGATGCAGGCTGTGTGAGGCCTTCCACCACATCCACCATCAAAATCACGCCATCGGACGTCGCCGAGGCTGCGAGCACTTCGGTGTAAGTGCCAAACTCTTGGACCCTAAACCCTAAACTACCCTAAACCCTAAACAGGGATTTAGCGGTTGGGGACCCAGAAAAGGAAAACTTCAAGATTTTATCCACAAGCCAAACTTTCTGCCCATCTTGTCCTATCGGGACCAAAAGAGCGCCTGGCCTGGCACTGTTTTGACCGTAAGGAACTGCACATCCCGTTTCTCAGGCTTCATGTGCGTAGCCCCGGAAGTTGGAATGCGCTGGAGTCTCCGAAGTTCAAAGCACTTTGGGGAGCAAGAGATTGCATGACAACGACCTGACCAACCTTTTCCCGCGCATAGTCGCTCTCACATGTCTTCCAACATCGCTCTTGTCCTATACCTTTACAGCACGTTGATATCTGTACAAGAACCTTCCTGTGCCAGTCTGCACACCATATTGAGGGCAGGCCTTTCCACAGGGCAAGTGACCGTCTGACAAAAACTGCGACGCGGAACAACGGGTGGATGGATTTGGGTGTCGAATTGCCAAAAGTGCCAGCGTGAGAACACATGTTGCAAGCTGCGGGGCGTAGTCTCTGCTTGGGCTTCTGATGGAGTTTCTGTGAAGGCTACTTCGGGAAACAACAGGAAAGCCACTGACTTGACCAATGGAGTGCCCAAGCAGCTGAAATGCGCCAAGTTCCGCTTGCCTTGCCTTTCAACATGCAAGAAACACGCCAGAAGATCTGGCGCGTTCTACTATGCGTGCTTCACCAGCAAAGTCGTGTGACCAAAGTCATCTCTTAGCGCCCGTGCTCACGATGTCTCACAGCACCCCACGACATCATGAACTATACTGATGTCGCTTCTGTACTGACACAAAATCACACCCTGGGGATGGGTCCAAAACCCGGAGGCAAGCTGTCAGGGCAGGTTTAGCTTTCTCTAGTGATTCGAGTGCAATTCATGCATTTCTTCCTTCCTTTTTGGCCCATCTCCGGCTGGGCCCTCGGCCTAGCCCAAAACTCTGCTTCTCACCCTGCGGCCCAGATCAATGATACTGGCCATCCTGGTGAGCAGCTGAGCAAACTCCTCGGATTTGTGGCCCGTGAAGTCCACCACAATCGTGATGGTCGCGAAGAAGCCGATGATGCCCGCCACGTCCAGCAGCGCATGTTCGTGGCTCTTCTCGCGGAGCGCCTCGCGCGCCAAGCGAATGGGCTCCTGGCTCCTGGCAGGGGTGGGGTGAGGGGGATGAGGCTGGAAGAAGGGAACTCAAGTTCACATACCTCGAAATGTAGCTTTAGAATGAAGAAAACAGATCCTGAGATTCACATCCAGGCTTCTCAGGCGAGGCCACGGCAGCGGCCAACGCACTGATCTCATCATGCAGAGGATGGTGTCCACCCAAAAGCCCAGTTTCAGATACCAGCGCCATGCTGGCGTGCGACTGAGATCAGAAGTTGCAAGCCTTCGCGGTGGTGTACTCCGCCGCGGCCACCTCCAATTGACCACGGTTCAAGGTGCGGTCCAAGCCGGGCACTTTCATGAAGCGTGTGACGTCCGCGGTGGGCACATACATCACATCTCGGAATTTCAAGAACTCCCAGTAGGTCAAAGGCGCTGCGGAGGCCTTGGAGGTGGGAATGCGGGGATTGTCTCCGAAGCTCAACTCCGATCTCTCCAAGCCAAAGCGTTCTAGGGCCTCCGGGCGAAGTTGCTGGCTGGGGAGATAGGGTCCCCAACCCATGGACTTCTCTATCTGCAACTGGCCGTTGGAGTAATCCGAGACGTGCTGAAATCGGCCGGGCTTGCAGGGCTCCATCTTTTGAGGAAGTGCCGGGGCTTTCACGCCGTAGGCACTGCAAAAGGCTCTCACGCCCACACAAAGTGCCACCACGGTGGTGAGCTCTACAGCCATCGCCTGAACATCCTCCTCCTGCACCTCATCTGTGACGTCCTTGAGCCGTTGCAGCATGGCCTGAAAGAACTCCTCACTGAGCTTGTTTTGACGATTCACCAAACCATGCACCAAGTCCCTGAAGGGGCTTTGGGTGGTAAAGTCATGGTCTATCTCTCGGTTGTACTCGGCAAAGTTGGCTCCTGGTGGCGGCTCCATGGCGGCCTTGGCCTTGAAGCAGCCCTGGCAAGAGCCCCAGGCAGCATAGGCTTCCGCCGCCACGTCGTGTCGCAGGTCTGAACTCAAGAGATCTCCGGGACCCACGACAGTATGAAGGACTTGATGGATGGCATCAAGGCAATTCTTCCTGCGTTGGGCTGTCCTCTCTGGGGAGGTGGCCACACCTTTCTCGTAGTGGCCGGTTAGGACGTTACGCAACACATCCCCGGCCACGGTCAACTTCACATTCACATTTCCCATGGTCGATTGAGGCTTGAGATGCGGCAGGCGGAGAGGTCACGCGTTGGGGTCATGCAGAAATCCCAGACACAGAGTGTTGAGGTCTACAGGGTTTCGAGTCGGGGGTTGAGGGTCACAGCGTCGAAACTCTATAAGGAGAAGCAGCCAGAGAGTAAGGAATTGCTTGTTGGCGGCTGGTTCAAAAGGTCACCACCCGACTTATTGCCATCCCGTCTTCTAGGGAAAGGGCCCGCTGTTGCGGAGGTCTCCAAGACATGAGCAGCAGCAGGGGCATTGCCTTCTGTTGGCTCTGTCGGCGGATGAGACTCTCTGAATTGCTCAGATGGACGACAGGATCAGCTTTGCGTAGCCTGCAACCTCCAACTCCTCACGAACATGCTGCTGTAGAATTTAGGATTCAGGCAGGGCCTAGGGTTTACATCGAGCAGCCATGAGCGGCCACTTAGGCAGAAACGCACGTGGAGGTACACACCAGCTCCTGGGCCTCTGTGGTGGCGTAAGACTCCGCACCAGAAAGTGCTACCTTCAGTGGGTTCACCAGGAAGAATTGCCATGACTATGGAACGGTGATTCGAGTTACTATCATGGTCATAGTACCTCCCCAGAGCACGGACTACAGCAGGGGGAGCCCTCCTTGAGACATTGTTGCTTCTTGCTGGGGAGGTCACTTCGGCTGGTGCCATGCGGAAGATGTTTGGCATCAGGCTGTAGGCAGCAGTCACCGGGTCTTGGACCTGGGCGCAACGAGAAAAGCGTTCAAAACACGGGAGCATGGCACTGCCTCATGGAAACTCGGTTAAACCCACGCAAGCCATTAAATCCTGAAGCCGAGGCACAAGACTGAGGGGATGCTGCTCCATGATGGCTCTGAGCATCTCCAGCCGCGCTGAGGGCTGGCAAGCTTCGAGGCCCAGTGCCTTGTCCAGCTACGCCGCCTCCGGTCGGCAGCGTGTGCCGACCATGTGGATTGGGACCTTGAGGCTTAAGGCAGTAATCAAGACGAACAGCTGCGCAAGCTTCGGAGTCTCAACATTCCTGCAGAGGAGTGGCGCCTGACTTCAGGACGATAGTCCAGGCCTCCGGATCCAGTCGGAAGTTGAAGGGCTGTCCTCTGCCCGTGTCGCCAGCGACGATGATCTTCTGCAGAGCCTCGCCCATGAGCTCGAGCTTTCGCGCGGTGTCTGGCCACCCAGCCCGGCAGCTCCGCAAAGACGTACTACGAAGCTCTTGACCTAGCCTAAGACCTTTTCTGTTTGTTGAATGCACGTAGTTCAGAGGTACACTCATCGCAGAATGCTAGTGAGGCGACTCTTCATGTCAGCTAAAGCTGTGAAGAATGAGAAAAAGTCACCAAACACCGGATCTCAAACATAACAAGGACTGAAAAAACAACACTTGCAACTGCAAATACACTATAGTAGATGGTCAAGACTCCCGCAAGAATCGAGCGATCATCCGCCTCTTTCTCCCTCGCGGGACATGAAAGCCGATTTCAACGTTAAGCAAGGCACATCCCAGCAGTATTGCCGACTGGGAGGCTGCGTGAAGCACTGTTCAGCTTTCACGACTTGTGTCACGCGTACCGGGGTGTTCTTAATTGTGTGCACTGTCAGGAAAACACTTGAATCTGCCAGAGTCTCGGCGGTTTGGCGTTGATGCATAGCTTCCCATGCCGGGACAGTAGTCGCAATCTCAGGCGTCTGCCGCCTGTGCAGATGGCAATAAGGCACCGTCCAGTTTGGCCATGCATCCGCCTCCTGCCGAGCTTGAAAAGAGAACTGCCAGAAAGCACCCGGCAGCTGCGAGCCCACAGTTTAGGCAGATTGTTGAGAGCCACGTGTTGTGGAAGGCTGCGGCTTCAGAGCAAGTCAGAGCAAGCGCTTGATGCAGTTGCTTTCACAGCCTATCCTGTTGCACTCCGCTGCAGTAGTAGCAAGGGACCGGGATCTGGTCCGTCACGTCAATGTTGCCAAAATCGGCCATAAGCATTGCGGCATCTGGAGCTGCTGCGGAAGATCGCACTAAGGCCACGAGGGGTTCCCTGCAGCTGCATCCGCCGAGCCCCGACTCAAACCCGTCAGCGAACATACCGCTGCTGATTTTCAAGAAATGCTGGAGCTGTAGCTAGGCATGTCGAGGGCATATATACGTATGATCCCACACCTTACAAGC
This sequence comes from Symbiodinium necroappetens, assembly GCA_905231915.1. NCBI lineage: Eukaryota > Dinophyceae > Suessiales > Symbiodiniaceae > Symbiodinium > Symbiodinium necroappetens. The sequence goes on from CAJNJA010051820.1 coordinate 18,971, forward strand.
CTTTAACTCGCAACCACAGGCCGTCTGTTGGCCAGAATCTGGCGTGGGTCAGAGAACCTGGCAGCTGCGCGCCAGCGCACAGTCGCAAGCTACTAGTGCGAGCCTCGCCTGCATCAGGCTTTTTTGCTGCCTACTTCGCAATGACGAGTCCGCTTTGTAGGGTTGGATGGTCTGAAGAGTTGAAAGCTCATGTTTTAGCTACTCGTTGACTGGAACACCAAAGGCAGTATATGGCAGCATCATTGAAAGCACTCCGTATGCACCTCAAGGATTGAATGATCAAGGTACTCAGGACACATTCTTAAGATGTGAGTTCCAGTGTGACTCTAACTTCTTTAGGATGGGGCCTTAGGAAGCCAGTTTTGGGCTTAGAGCCGTGATGCGACGACCTTTCGGCACGGTGGAACGCTTCAGAGCACCTGAGAAATGCTAGATACTGGCTGGAAATACAGACCTGGATACTCGTGTCAATCGAGAAGAAAACGAAGCGTGAAGTCCCAGAAGAAGCCAAAAAGACAAGTTTCGGAGAACTCGGGCAAGGGACAAAACAGCATGGAATCGACAGGAAGGAATGACTCCAGATGAGCGCTTTTCATAGGGCCTGGGGTGTGTGGGAGGGTGCAGGCTCGAGTATACTCACTGTTGCTATACATGTCGCTCACTTGCAAGTTGGACCAGGCAAATCACACTGGAGTGGATCGCCTTCACTGCGGGGTGGTTGCTCATCCAACCCGTGTGCTCGGCTGCTGGGAGACCACGGTTTTCTGTCCCTCTCGCATGGCTGAGGCCAATGCGCTCACAAGCGAGGTTTGCTTGGTAGAAAAGGTTTCTTACACTATTGACTGAAGCAGCGTTGACTTGGCTCGCAAAGCAAAATCTAACCAAGACGAACTATCCCAATCAGCCCACGGTTTAGTTCAGTCGCTGAGAGCTGGCTTTGGATCACTGCGGAAAGCTCTCAGCGAAGACTGCGCATAACTGCGCCTTCGCTTCGACTGTCTGGCAAAAAATTGTTGATCCCTCTCGCATTCCGCAGCGGTACTAGCAAGAGAACACTCGGCTTGACTGCAAGGTCGTGCGATTATTGCTGACTCACCCAANNGTCCGCAGTCTTCGTGTTCCTTGGGGTGCAGCTTCGTCACTGAATCAATCCTCGAGATTACGGGGAGTACATGCTGGTCGCAAGGGTTGCTAGATTGCTGCATGACTTTCTGGAGGTTCTGGCCGCATGAGTCACACGAGGTAGCTGTGAGGGGAGCGAAGTGTAGGACGGCGTACGAGCCCTGCCGGAGCTCTGGCATGAGCAGGCCCAAGCCTCGCGGGCATAAGCTTAGGCCTGGCATGCAAAGATTGGATCCGCGAAACCAGCTCCAGGAGTAGTCCCAAGCTTCTGGACCAAGGAAAAGAATACTGACACGCAAGCCGTAACTTGGGGCCTAGGCCCAGGCCCTGGGCTTCACAGCAGTGATAAAGAGCCCAAACCGCTTGGGCTCGTTGCAAGCCCTGCGACGAAACCGCCCTCTGCTGGTGCACCCGCAGCCTCCGGCTGCTCAAAGACAAAACCCACCGGCATCAAAAAGGAAGGCCTTCAACCGTCTGGACACGCGACCTCGCAGGCAGTCCGGGCAACATAGTCCCCGAGCGAGGAAGCTGCGCCGAGCATCCGGAAACCTCCCTAGCGGCAGCGCTGGTGGCATGCTGTCACTGAAGCCGTGGTGTCTTTTCTGCGGCACTGGATCGGGCACTGCTTTCGGCACAGTCTCGGCTAAAGCAGGGTCCCGGACCTAAGCACCTCCGCGGGGAATATGCCTCAAGTCCGGCCGCAGGGCTCTGTAAACGGCACGCAATCTTGTAAACGATGAGCGCTGTGAGCGACAATGGATCTCATCGGGACGGCAGCCTCCAAGTGAGCGCTTTTCAAAGGGTCTGCCAGGGTGCGTAGAAGGGCGGGCCAAGTAGGCTCAAGTATACTCACTGTTGCTACATGTCGCTCAATTGCAAGTTGGACCAGACAAATCACACTGGAGTGGGTCTTTTTCACTGCGGGGTGGTTGCTCATCCAACCTGTGTGCTCGGCTGCCGGGAGCCCACGGTTCAGTCGCTGAGAGCTGGCTTTGGATCACTGCGGAAAGCTCTCAGCGAAGACTGCGCATGACTGCGCCTTCGCTTCGACTGTCTGGCAAAAAATTGTTGATCCCTCTCGCATTCCGCAGCGGTACTAGCAAGAGAACACTCGGCTTGACTGCAAGGTCGTGCGATTATTGCTGACTCACCCAATCTGTCCGCAGTCTTCGTGTTCCTTGGGGCGCAGCTTCGTCACTGAATCAATCCTCGAGATTACGGGGAGAGTACATGCTGGTCGCAAGGGTTGCTAGATTGCTGCATGACTTTCTGGAGGTTCTGACCACATGAGTCACACGAGGTAGCTGTGAGGGGAGCGAAGTGTAGGACGGCGTACGAGCCCTGCCGGAGCTCTGGCATGAGCAGGCCCAAGCCTCGCGAGCATAAGCTTAGGCCTGGCATGCAACTTGGAGACTAGGGCCAGGATCTGGGCTTCACAGCGGGATAGGGGCATGAATCAAGAGCCTAACATGCTTGGGCTTGGGCGGATGGGGGGTCGTTGCAAGCCCTGCGGCGAAGGGCTTGTGTCCTCGAAACCGCCCTCTGCTGGTGCACCCGCAGCCTCCGGCTGCTCAAAGACAAAACCCACCGGCATCAAAAAGGAAGGCCTTCAACCGTCTGGACACGCGACCTCGCAGGCAGTCCGGGCAACATAGTCCCCGAGCGAGGAAGCTGCGCCGAGCATCCGGAAACCTCCCTAGCGGCAGCGCTGGTGGCATGCTGTCACTGAAGCCGTGGTGTCTTTTCTGCGGCACTGGATCGGAATCGGGCATTGCTTTCGGCACCCGGGCCTAAGCACTTCCACGGAGAAGTTGCCTCAAGTCCGGCCGGACACGTGGACGACATGCTGATCAACGGCAGGCTCCACATCTCAAGTTGTCGCAGCCGGGATATTGTGTGCGAAGCCCAGCGTAGATGCCTGGACGACCGTGCCACGTTCTGTGATTTGTCTACGATGCAGAGAGTCCTGTGAGCAGGTGTTCGGCTGTCTGTGACTGATGCCAGTTCTTCGAAGGAGGGCGGCCCCCGCCGTGGCCACGCCGTGTCAACTGGCATCTAGCAGTTTGCCCAGCTTGAAGCTGCGAAACTAACGAACAGCGAGACTCTGGCACTCCATGGCCCCGGCAGACCACACCGAGGCGGCCGGCAAGAAGATTTGAGAAATCTGGCAGAAACTTCGTTCCGAGCAACATGCCGAGCTCGTGCCACCGGTAGAACCCACCAATATCCTTAACGGCCCCTCATAATGTCGACTATAATGTCGACCTTGTGCTAGAATGACTACTGTAAACCAACAGCAGCAGATGCATGCTGCCCGGTGCACCCAGCAGCCAATGCGAGGCTTCTGTGCGATGGTCCAGCCATGCATTGAGGAGGCCCTTCGGTGCGAAGTTCAGGAATCTTCAAAGTGCAGGGCTTGCAGGGCTTTAGGGCTTTAGGGAGACGTTCCGCAAGAGTCAAGTTTGCAGATACAGTCGCACTCTGAACTGGGTCGATCCTGAACTCATTCATGGAAGAGCAATCGGGTCTTGGCTCACTTTATACCCCAAAGCTGTGCAACATGGAGCAAGGAGATAAACGCCTGCAAGTGTTGAAGGAAAGCAGGAACTGAACCGCTCAAGACTGCTCCGAAGGGCGGGACTGATTCGGCTGCATTCCGAGATCCCAGCTGGGCAGGAGGACTCGACCAGTGGAGGAGAGAGTCAGGCCAAGGGAGAACCGGATGCTGTGGAGCGCAAGGCAAGACGGGCGCAGCACTAGTGCACTACTGGGGCTTGTTGCAATGCCTCAGCCTGAGCTGAGGCAGCTTCGGCCCGGCAGGGCAGCGCCGCGTACGTTGCGCCGGCCAGCCCCCAGCCGCTGTCGAGGCAACTCTGCGATGGTGAAGCAAGGCGCTGATATCTTCAAGCTGGCTCCTGCACGTAGCCTGGTGAACAGTCTGAGATAATTGCTTAAGACACAGCCCAGCCTGCCAACGACGGGGTCGAGGGATGGAACTTAAGCCGTTGCCTGGCCTCGGGGAACCTGAGCACACGCTCTGCGAGGTTCTGAGAGGGTGGAAGTCACGAATTGCTCCGTGAACGACATCTGGGGTCTCATCGAACTTTGTCGAGGTCTGCCTGGTCCAAGATGCCCCGCCCAGCGACCTTAGCACTGGCACGGGCTGAAACCCAGCGGCAGTTTCGGCTGCCTAGGGATGTGCAGAATGTGATGGCAACAGTACCCTAGGCATGCCAGCAGCCTTGGGCGGAAACACAATGCGTCTTATAGCTTCAGAAGGCAACATTTTCTATCGCCTGGGAAAGCTGAGCTGGAATCTCTGCCACCCAGCCTCTGTGAACAGCATTTGGCCACAGCCGTTTGTCTCGAAGTGGCAGTGCTCGTGCCAGCTGCCTCTGTCGCAAGAGTTGCCCGGAGATCCGAACCCCAGGGCCAGTTTCGGGCGCCCAGCTCGGGCGGGTTCTCTCGCGAGCTATAGGGAACAGTTTGAAGCATTCGAAGAACAATTCTTCTCCACGGCAACTTGTCGAGAAGTCTCATGTCGGGAGGTCAGGCGTACGCCGTACGCCTCTGTTGCTTTGCAGGGATGCTCGACCGCTAGAAAATAGCACGAGCTGGATGATAACACCTGCAAGTCCTGAACAGATCATGTCTCTGACGCTTGTCAGTCGCAGGAACAAGTAGCTGTACGCACGGATGCCGCCAGCTGTGCATGCAGCTCCAGCACCGAAACGAACGCAATGAGAACACGGGCTGCATCACAGTCTGACAAGTGCCCAAGCAGAGCCCCTCGACTACGATGCAAGCTCCTCCCAAGCCCAGCTGTCTGATGTTGTCCACTACAAGGATTCTCGTCAGCGTTGCCGTGCTGCCTCGTTCGTGATCTTCGAGACCCAAATTCGATAATGGCAACTGGGAGCTCTAACCCTACGCGAAGTCGCCTGGCCCATGACAAAGAAAACATCTGGACGGAGTAGACAAGGATTATGTGAAAGGATGGGCTCGAAGGAACTCACTGCTGCCACATGTCGCTGACTTGCAGGTTGGAGTCAGTTGGAGAAGAGGGTGCGAAATTCAGTGTCGCTAAACGTGCATTATTTATTGCACTTCGCAACTCGGACCTCTGCCGCCCAGACTCTGTGAACGACATCTGCGTGCCGATCGACATTTTCTGAGCCAATGAAGTTCTTGAAGTCTTGCACCTTGTGCCTCACACCCTTTGCTGTGAACACTTGGCCAAGGCCGCACATGGCTCGTCTCTTACTCTTGCATGAGTCCAATCAACGACGAAAGGTTGGGAGCTCCGACTCTATTCCCGATCACCTGCGCCACCAGAAGAGAAGCACTCAGGCGGAGCGCATGGAGACTACTGCAGCGCGCATCCATCACGCGAAAGCTCCGTCTTCTGCGGACAGCTCTCTCAGTGCTATGATATTATAACATTACATGAAGCGCGCTCGAGCCAGCCGGGCGGTGTTCCGGTCCCTGTATTGCAGACTTCGTGAATCCTTGTCATGCGCTTCATGCTCACAGGCCATCAGTTGCACATGGACATGACACAACCTAACTCATACGAACAGGACAGCTTCAGGCTTCGTGCTCGAATCCCGCACGCAGTAGATGCGAAGGCTCTCAAAAACATCCATGCGGTGGCCGTGAGCCGCAACATGACATCGTGGATGAGGCTCCTGTTGAGTTGGCAACATTCAGCTCATCGGCGACGTCATCTCCGTAGCCATAGATTTAGCTGGATGACATTTCTGTGCATTCGCGCATCCATGCAACAGACACATTCCGGGCCGAAACAAAACTTCAAAACGAAGCGAGCAACGTTGGGTACCGATGTGCAAACCCCCTGTCAAAAACGAGCCTGCGCATGGCGCGATTTCCAGCCGGCAAAGGTACAGCGTCTTTGTCAGCCTGCGGCCCCCTGTCACACTGTACACCAAGAAACCTGTGCGCCGATCACAGCACCAGGAAAATTCAGGCATGGCATTCATCTATTCGGTTTCGGCAACTTGTGGCCAGTGCTAACAACGTCAGCCCCCTGAAGTCTGACGATTTGGCAATATTCACCAGAAAGCTCTAGTTGCACGCGGGGCATATCTGACAATCATGTAGAAACTAGCTGCCTGTGAATTGCACACGAGCAATCTACTACCGTCGATGCTGTTTCACAGTAGCCGTCTTTAGGGCTGAAGGCCTTTTTCTGGACTCTGGAACTGCCGCAGACCCACG
>CAJNJA010051831.1:0-25329 GCA_905231915.1 Symbiodinium necroappetens
AACAACAACAACAACAGTACACCGAGCAGTAAACCAAAAAAATACTGAGAGCGAAGCACCAGCAAAAAAAAAAAAAAAGTTAGCAAATGAAGATTGAAACGAAAGAAACACTCGATTAAACCGGTGACACGAAGGCAGCTGCAAAGCAAAAGAACCCGAGAAGCAGGACTTGATACCAGAATCTTAAACAGTGATTGAAACGACGACTCACTTCAAACTGACACCGTGAATCGAAAAGCTGAACTCTCGTATATAGAAGCAGAAGCAAGCTGAGTTTGAACAGAAAAGCTGAAACGAAAGCGAGGCTCAACTTAAGCTGAAGATTGAAACGAGCTTAATGCTGAGGTAAAGCTGCAAAGTGAATTCAAGGTAAGGCACAAGTAAACCTGAAGTTGTTAAAGGAATATACAAACGAGTGTAAGCTGCAGCTAAACCTGACAACTGACAAAAAACTCAAGCAGACCTGAAACTGAAACAAAAGTGAGAGCTAGTCAACTGTGAATCGACTGAAACGAAAGTAGGATTCAGCTCAAAGTGAAACTTGAAACAAAAGCAAGATGCAGTTGAAACAAGAGTAAGGCTCAGTTGAACCTGAAGATCGAAACGAAAGTACGACTCACCTACACCTGAAAGTTGCCACAGCACGACAGAGTCTTAAACGACATTCAAGTATGAAGCAAGCCTGAAACTTGAAACGAACATATGAGAGTACATTAAACGGAAGCAAGGTGAACCTCAAAGTTGACGAAAAGCAGAACTAGACCCTAAATTTGAGCGAGGAAGTGAACCTACAAGTTGAAATGATAAAGTACGGCTCAAGCCTGGTGATCGAAACGAATGATTAAACCTGAAAGTGGAAAAAAAAAACTTTCCACCTTCCGGACGGGGCACAGTGAACACATATACTCATATAGAAAGCCCGAATATTTCCGGCGAGGGCAAGAAGCTTCAACACTTAAACACTTGGGGAAACCTCCGAGGGAGGGCCCCAAACTGTCAACTGTTTGGCCTCGGTCTGGGGTCCTGTGGCCGGCTAAACCTCAAGTCAAATTGTAAGAAAAGGGTTTAGGTTTTAGGGTTTCAGGGTTTAGGGTTTAGGGAGTGGTGTTTAGGGTTCAGAGGTTTAGGGTTTGGGATTTAGGGTTTAGGGCTTAGGCTCTTCCAGGAACATAAACATCAACATGTACATACACCTACGCAACTGTACATGTACTCTTATATGTACATGGATACATACCTTTGCCTCTGCCTATAGCTATACCTATAAATATACACAGACTCCACACATACAACAGCATATACGTACAAATACACATGCAAATACACGTGCACATACATATTATAGATATAAACATACATACATAAATATATGCACGTGTGTGTGTGTGCATGCATGCAGATGTGCAGTGGTCATACTGCTGCGCGTACGTATACATGCATGTATGCACCCACGTGCTTGAAAACACTTGCAAACTAAAGTGCAAGCTGCATGCTTTGTATACATGCTTACATACCTACAGGTATACATTTATATGATTTGTATGTATATATATATACACATATGTATGTATGTATATATTTGTAAATACTCATATGTATGCATGCATAAGAATTTGTAACAATGTTGAGCGAGTATGTTTCATAAGTACGATCGCATAGATGTAAATGTAAATAGGCGTGTACACATGCGTCCAAAACTACACCTTCAACTGTAGATGTGTCTGTGCATATACAGTATGTGTGTGTGTGGGTATGTATATATGTAATCTATTCTACACACAAACATGGTCTGCAAATATTGCATAACAACTGCATATACAAAGAACTGTGCGCACACATGCCAAACAGACGACAAACCAGATGTTCATTCAGACTCCCAACATCAATGCACCTGCAACACGAATGGATCAGCTTCAGATCCAGACACAGACACACTTGTAGTCAGGATACGCACATCATATCGATGGATGTGTGACCACCCATCAACGTTCTCATCAAACTTCTGCAAAGGCACTCCTTTTGCCTTGCAGAGCTACTATACCGCAGGTGGTTCGTAGCTGTGAGACATAGTGACATGGTTGCGCGCAGCAACGGACTGAGTATGGAACTTCAGACACCAATCTGGTAGGCTGTCGAAATGGCATGGCTATGTGAAGGGCATGACTCTTTCACTGCTCCGTCCATCGACGGATGCGTGTGAGGAAAATCCGTCTACATGCTACATGTATCAATATTCTATCTACGAGACAAGTGAAACAGTTCGCAGGGCGGTCATTCTATCACGTCCCCTGTTTTTGTGGCTTCTTCTAGTGGGGCTCCTGTCTGTCATGAAACCTGGTCGCGTCTTGCGACTGCCCTGCTCGAAAGCAGCGGGTTCACGGCGAGCCTGTATCTTCAGCTCTGCTTATGCCCACCTTTTCTAGCGCAGGATCGACAACGATGCGTGAATGGCTAGCACGTGGGCTCGGACTGCATTACTTGTCGTATCCACTTCGTTGCCGTAATCGTCCTCTGCCTCGTCGACCTGCACATGCTGCTCTCAACTGTTACTAGTCCTGACCTCCTCACCCGGCGCTTTGCCACCAGCTTAAGACAGGCATTGAAGCAGATGTGCACTTGGCCTGCTCCCCACTTTCGGCAAAGTCCGGCGAGAAACTGCACAGCCACGTTGAAAGTTTCGTGATGCAGTCGACAATGGAACACATCTTGCTATGAGCGTGCTCGTGTCTATGAAACACAACTTCTCCGGGAGCTGGACTGCTGCATCTCTCGGACTGCGGCGAGGGCTCCGTCTAGAACCTGGCCACTGCTTCTGCGACACGACTGCAAACTCAGCTGGCACCATAGGGCGAATAGGGATGCTTATGACGGCGGCTGAATGGGCTTCGCGTTAATGGGGTTCAGAGAGACTCCGCCTCATTGGGGAAGGCCAGCATCAGCGGAGGCAGAATCGTAGTCTGCGGGACGGGCCTGAAGCCAAGCATTGCACAGTGACACAGCGCTTCTGCACACGCGGCAGGGCACGTGTTCTTTTTATCCTGACTCTCACTCATGTCTGGCCCTAGGACGCGCACCAGGGCACCTGCACGCTAAGTCTCCGGCGTGGCCTGCTCCGGATTCGAGTTCGCTTGCGTGTAGACCCCGGCCTGGCACTTTCAACTTGCCGAAGAAGATCGGCCTTGACTACTTCCTCATCTCTATGAGAGGATTCAGGTGTAGTTGTGGGAAGACCGGGAGCCTACGCCTCAAAGCGATCCCAAGTGCTTCAATTCACGGCTTCCGAGAACCCAAGCTCCAAAGAGCTCGCCGGCCCTCAAAAGCAGTGATTCATGAGCGAGTCGACCAAAGGCGCACACGGGACATTGCAGGGAAAACAACAGATGACTGCTAAAAGCCGCCCCCATCGCAGCAACAAAAGGCCCAAGGACACTATCGAATGGCTGTGCGAAATAACAGATTCAAGTCCAGTGCTAAACAAGGACCAACAACGGCGACAAATGAGACTATCCAGTGTCGCCCTCGCACCACGGACCCGATGACCCTATGGTGAGCATACGTTGCTCCTCAACTACGTACCCGGAAGGTTGGCATACTTCGAACCGAAGACTTTCATTTCAATCTTCGTCGCAAAATCAAAACCTGTGGCAAAGAGCAGTGGCCTACGAAGCCTTGCGCACTTTTTGCAGGTCGCTTGCGCAGAAGCACTGTGCGCTCTTGGTCACGATTGCTCAAGAGATGGTGAGCACTCATTCGAGTTCCGATCTTGCCGACAACCTTGCTCACCTGAACAGACAAAGCATACGCGAGACATCGGATATGCCAGAAGTCAATGCTCAGCTGTCCAAACCGGAGGCCTCAACCAGCACCTGCGACGCTCGAGCTGCTCTGCCACCCCGTCCTTCCGCGACGGGAACGATAGCCAGTGCCATCTGTGCGGTGCACCTGAGGCCGGACTGTGCAGGTGACTTGACGGCACCATGAACCAGCGGAAGCTCAAGTCTGAGGGTAGCTCTGCTTGAAGTCCTCGAAACCTCTTTGGAACGAGCGCCCGCAGTCCACGATGAGCACGTCGGCATCCACCTCTCCTGCAAAACTTCCAACGCAGGCGGGGTCTGGTCAGAAAACCACGCTTGCAACGCAGACTCGTGCAGACACTACAGGCGCCGTCCTGACACAACGATGCCTTCCATCTGAAGGGCCTGTAGCCATTCTGCTTGAGGGCTGTGCACACGAGCACGCTGACCGCGGAGGCCTAGGCTTATGTGCAAGCCGGCTCCGACTTGGCACTGCTGGGGCCGCAAGAAAGGACACAGCAGAAGCTGCCGACCGTGCTGCCGCGAGTGGACTGGCCACAAGATACACGAGCTGCGAGAGAGTGGTCGGGGCATTGCCCGCTTCTGCGATCGCAGTAGCAAGAGAAAACACGGAGGAGAAACCTTGTCCGCTCTTCCTTTGCAGGTTGGAATCAGGGCGTGAGGATTCCGGCATGGAAAGTAGAAAGCTGCAAGACACACGCACAGAGCAAAATAGAATCGAGGGAGCACATTCCGACAGGCTCGAATGATGCCTCCGTATGGAAACCATTCAGCATAGCCAGCTTCGGAGCTCTCCACAAACCGGACGTTGGAAAAAACAACACGGACATCACGTGGTGCCTCTTTCCCTGCGCCGTCGGGTTTGAAGCCCCAGCTTGCAGCCGGGCTGCTGACGCCAAGCCTTTGCTGCCATTCTCGGAGTCCTGAGCGCCGACATCCAGACTTCGAGAAGCTTGGATATCAGCAACCAACAAAGTCATCTGAACAGCCCCCACTGCTGGCATAGCATGGCGGGCTTCGAAAACGCAGGCGATGCGAAGACAACAGCTTCTTCTCTTGCCCACCATCGGAGTCGGAGCCCAGAGTCCTTCAGAAAGCTCGAAGAAGACAAGATCTTGCACTCGCCACATGACGGTCATTTTGGTAATGACAAATAATGATAATTATTATATTATAGTAATAATTACTATATTGTTATAGTCATATCATAGTACGTAATAATATACTAATATATAATATAACAATTATTGCTGACAGGCTGCCAGCTTTGAGGCTCCTCGCCTGGGTGCCATACACTTCGAGGAAGGCAGGCGACCCCGAGGCTCCCGTCCCAAAGCCGACGGACCTTCAGTGTCTCGCGAACGGAGCCTGGGCATACCAAACTACCCATAATAAGCTGCTGGCCGATATCGAAGCATTGAAGTGCTGTGGAGAGAGCTCAACTCCTTCAGCCGTGGAGGATCAGCGAATCCCCGTCACAAAAATGATGGAAGTGCCACTGAGTCTCCTTGATCCGTTGCCTTGGCAAGAACCCCGTCGAGCAATGCGCGGGGGGACACCGCCAAACGGAAGGGTGGTTCGACTCCTGAAGCCAGTCACCCAAGGAATTGCAGAGCTCCAGCTCACAAGCACCGGTCCTTGTGGCTTCAAAGGCACCTCTTCCAGCGAACCCACAGCAAAGCTGAACCTAGGGTAAACGCAAACAGCAAAGGCATCAGGACAAGAAACATCTCGTCCCTTCTTCACTTCAAAGTTCCCTTGACGGCTTCATCTTCCTAGCCAAGACACGGATAGACTCGAGTCACGACTCTCAGCTGCACCATCAGAAGGGCGTGCTCACGAAGAGCCGAAATAACCTCCAGCACGTCCTTGCCAATCACCGCCACTGAGTCGTCTGAACACGCAAAGGCGGCCAAGAAAGGCAGCACATCCGTGTTGTCCAGAACCTGCCCTCGGACTTCCATGAGAAACTGGGTCACGCGCACGGCGGCACTGGGAGCCTCCAGCAGCACTCCGACTTTGGGAAGCGCATTTAAGCCTTGTGGGCTGCTCACTGCCACGGTGGGCTTCTCTGCTATGATGACCAAGTTCTCAGAGGTGGTGTGTGCAGGAGCGTACTGCAGCAGCTCCGTGCTGTAACCCAGCTCCTCGAGAATCCGCGCACGACCTGCCTCAAGCAGTTGTCTCACCTCACGTCCGATCTCAATCATCGCCTTCCTGCCACCGAAGGTATGTTCCCAGCCTGGGCTGAGAAGGCGAAATCTCACAGCATTACGCGCCTAAAGAGAAGCCACCATATCACTGCAGATGGGGTGCGCTGCCAGCTCTTGAAGGATTTGTCAGATGCAGTGCCACTGCCACTAGCATCCTGGTCAAACTTCAAGCGTGCCACAGCGAGTAACTTGATGAGCATCGGCCACTCACTGGCTGAGAAGCCTCGCTCACGGAGGAAGCCTGAATTCGAGTACTCTTCGAGATGTTGAATTTTTGAATGGCAGCACGGAGCAATCAGGATCGCGTTCGCCACCGGGCAAGATGCCAGCGTCTGCAGCAGTGCATCAGTCGCAGCACCACACAGATGCTTCGCCACGACGCATATGCGACCCGATGTCAGGCTTTGCAACAGCTCCAGCACACGGGATGACTCGCGGACGTCAAGAACGATCCGCTCTGCGTCGTCACGGTCGAACCCGCCATGACCGGAATTGATCTCGAGGTTGGTCAAAGAGGATCCTGGCATAAGCTCCTGAAGCACCTGATCTGAGAAGCTTTGGGCTCTGAGTTCCGATTCCTAAGCGAATGCAGAACCCCCGAACCAGTGTCGAATACGTCCGCCCTCTTGAAAATCCATAATCCGTCGAATCTAGGCACGCGTCCAAGGAGACCTTTTCCAGCACCCACCTCCACAATATGTGCAAAGGGACCACGTAGCAGCACTTGTCGGCAGAGGCTCTCCACCTGCTGGCCATGCCTGCCTAGGTATAAATCGCAGAGGTCGATGCAGTCGGGGTGTTCCTTCAGAAGCCGGAAAACCACCGAGGCAATGCGAACATCCGGGCCATCTGCAACCTGGCAGGGCGACACACGACATCCTGAAGATCGTAACTCAATGCTGTAGCTCTTGGCATACACATCGTGATATTGCAGCCAGGTCTTCTCGGGGCCGGGCCTTGGGCGGTTCTCCCAGCTCTCGGATGCTCAGGCGCAGCTTGGAAAGGAGCAGAGGCCAAGACTGGTGAGGGGATTCGGGCTTCGGGTCCACATCGTAGCCGAAACCGCAGGCTACGGCTGGATCCGCCGGGGTGGCATCTCGAAGGCTGTGCATGCCCAGCATTCACCACATGCATGCATTCAAGAGATCCCTACATAGCTACATGCGTGAGAAGGCCTGAGCAATTCGGGCTGCAGACAACAACATGAAGGCATGTCGCAGCCTTTCTAGTCTCTGGAGCCCCCCAGGATCATGTGAGTCAGAATATGCCGAAAGCAGCAATTGCAGCCTTGGGCAGGTCGTTTACCCACTCTCCGACGAAGACCTTCCCGCTCTCGGCATAAAAGTAGGATCCACTACCTTCTCTCTTGTCCTGGCATGGGACAGAACAGTTAATGCACATCTGGACCTGTGCATCTCAGTTGAACTTCTTCACCGAACTGACGGGCGCACATTGAGCCAAAAGCCCTCGTAGCAGTCACCGTTTGCCTGCCAGCATCCATGCATCTTCCGCTTGGTGTCCTGCTCTTCAGCACTCGATTCCTCGCACCTTTGTCAAGGTTCCTTGCCCAGATCGAAGGCCGTTGCTCCACTCGCCTATGTACAAGTCGCCTGGGCAGGCCAAGGGAAGATGAGAGGTTCCGCAGCCTCCACCCGCACACTGCACTCAGGAGCCAGCCATTGCTGTATCGCAGCAGGCCCTGGCCGTTCATCTTGCCCTGGAAAATCGAGCGACTTTACGAGTATCGGCTTTTGATCCTTGCATATCCTTGCAGCAGTGGCCTGGGTCCAGTCACCCTGGAAGAACTGCCCGTCCTTGAAGAAGCACGTGCCACGACCTTACGTGGTCCAGCCCAGCAGCGGCTGCGACTGCTTCAGCTTCAGGCAAGACTATGAGAATATATGAGAATATCAAAAGCATTTCGAGCCACCGTGTCGCTTGTCGTTCTTCCAGCCGCCGACATACAGCTTGCGAAGCTTCTTCGCCTCCACGACGGCGGTGCACGAAGCATCAACATCCGGAACCCTGACAATCCACCACCTTGCCGAAAGGCACCCAAAGAGTTCCTTCGCCGTTCCTGGTGGAAACACGGCAGAGCTTCAGCATCAAACTTCAGACTGCTGGATCTGTCTCAGACACGAGCCGCATCCCGTTCGCCCATTGGCCCTCATACTTTTGGCCGTTCGGGAACACCTGCATACTGCACGAGTTTGCATTTTAGAGCCCGTATGAAGATACATGCGATCACCCTCTCAGCAACGGCAACAAACACAGAGGGAACCTGCACGCCATAGCCGTTTTTCTCGTTGTCTTAGCTTTTGTCACATGCAGCTAAGGCATGAGGTCAAGTCTGCACAAGTGATGGCGGGCTTCAGCATCTTCTGAGACAAAACTGTCGCCGAGCAGCTATCCCACTCGCCCTGGTAGCTAGCTCCTTTCTCCACCTGGCCAGTCTTGGAGCCATCCTGAAAGGATCACGGAGCGCTTCCCCGAAAATCCGCCATAAGTCCTCTGCCTCTGCGATGATCTGTTTGCCAACCTTCACAGGATCCCCCCGTCTCACCGAGTGCGGTCAGTGCGCAGCTTCGGCCCCCACCCAGTAGATGGTTCCTCGCTGACCAGTCCTGCAAAGCCCGCAACGTACGTCCACCACGTGCGAACGGGACTCCAACAAGGGCCGCGACTTCATGGCTTTTCGATCATGTTTCTTCCAGAGGACTTCTGGTCTAGGCCTCGTGTGTGCAGTGGTGGCGTCCGCTCGCTCTACGCGTCGCTCTAAGCTTCCTGCGGTCTCATGGTCGCCACGGTCGGCCTTTCCTCGAAGGAGTCAGCCGCGCCCTGAACTCGCAGTCGAGATCACACCACTGCCGACATGAGATCCTGCAGTGACACCGCGGCCTTGGAGGACGGCGGGTTCGGCGAGGGAGGGGACATCGGAGAGCCTGGATCCGCCATCCTCGAGGAACTTTCGAGCAGCGAGCACCAGCTCTGGGCAGAGCGGTCAGCTTGCACTCTGCCCTGAGCGCTCTGCCGTGCCAGCAGCCCGGCGGCACGGCTGCCCCGACCGCGGGCCGACTACCAGTCCCTAAATGGACCGTTGGAGCCAAGACCTTTTGCAATGGTGACAGAGAGACATCTCTTCATAAACAGCTCTGGGCTCTCCAAAGCACCGGCCAGGGCATGCAAAGGTTCTTCGCGCTCATTTTTTTCACTTTCAGTCGGGGTCGGGGCTGTCAGGAACCCGATGCTAGACGGAGCAACTCCGTTCACCTGTGGCTCCTCCAACACCATGTACCGGGCATAGCAGTGCAAGAAGCACGGTCCGAGCCTGCGGAGGATGAGGACGTAGCAGCTGAGTCAACAGAGAATGCACCCAGCGCCCACCAGAACAGCGATTGAATCATTGAGTTCGAGCCCAAGGCATGCCCAACCCCTCATGCCCCCCCGACCCCTCAGTGCCCCAGCGCACACTACTGGACGGTGTCCTTCAGAGTAGTGATTTCGTCATTTAGTTCGAGCAAGGTACTGGACATGTCTTTCACAGTAGTGATTTAGAAGGTCAATACGTGCCCAAGTTATGCCCAACCCCTCATGCCCCGCCCCAGCACCCACTAGACCCTGTCCCCCGTGCTCACTGGATTCCTGCCTCGCAGCGCACAGAGTAGTGATTTAGTCGTTCAAGTTGAGGCCAAAGCATCCCCAACTCCTCCCAGTAAACCTTTTCCTTTCCGAGCCTTCCGCCCCCAAAGGGCCCACTGGACGCTTGCCTTCCAGGGCTCAGAATCCCTGGTTTCCAGTGTTCAAATTTACATGCTTTCCGACCCCTCAGCTCTCCGTGGACTCTTTCCTCCGCGCGCTCACAGGACATTTTCAACTAGCTTAGTCGTTTAATTCAAGCCCAAGGGACCCCTAACTGCTCCTGGCTTCGACAGCGAAAGACAACTGCATACGTTTTGCTACGAAGGTCATCTAGCATCTCGCTTTCCGTTTTGCTTGCTGTCAAGCTCCGACACGGGTTTCTTTTTGAAAGCGCGTCGTTGCGGCTGCTTGCGCCTGCTGCTTCTTGGCCTTGCTCGCGTCTAGTTTTGCACATGGCTGCTGAACGACACGACGAATTTGTCGCATTGAGACTGAATGGACGTCCTAGGTTTTGGGCGTTCATCATACATCTTCAACGCGTCGCCTTCTTTGGAGATTCCGGCACATCATATATCTTAAACACCCACCCCCCCTCATCTGGCAATTCCGGTTCATATGTATCTTAAGCTTGCCGTCTCATGTGGCGAGTAAAGCCCCATTGCAATCCCCACGTCAACCCCGAAGTTTGTGCCGTCGCCTTGAAGGCATAGTTCTTCGTCGAGGAGGGCGAATTCGCAAAGGCATTTGAGGGAAACACAGATTTGAACAGGCTTTCCAGCGAAATGCAGATGAAACAATGTAACGCTTGACACGCTCAAAACGCTTGGATGCGAAGCTTCAGTGCTCTACAGCAGAGCCGAACATAGGTGGCGGTCAGTCGGCTGCATTGTGCAAGCAACCTGCGGCTCAAACGGAATCACCCAGATGCCGTGGCAAGGAAATGGGCCTGTAGCTGCAGAGGGCTAAGTATTTCAGCTTAGCCCTCGTTGCATGGATCAACACTGCCCTGAGAGCATCCTTTTCGCCGAATCAATTTGCGCTCGCTGGTCTGAGCCAGTTCCAGGAGAAGACAAATCCTGGTATGAGATGCAGGGACAGGGAAACAATCCGGTGTAATTAGGGCTTTGAGTTGAGAGTCCAGCTCGACTGTTGCCAATGGCGTCGCGTTTATACTCGATATTACGTCTGCATCTTTCGATGCAGCTCTGAAGTCACAAAGAAGCATCTTCCGGGCATGCTACAGAGAGTGCTGTCACAATTATCCGGGTCCTCTTTCAGCTTTGGAAACATCTCTTCATAAACAGCTTTGGGTTCCCCAAAGCACCGGCCAGGGCATGCAAAGGTTCTTCGCGCTCATTTTTTTCACTTCCAGTCGGGGTCGGGGCTGTCAGGAACTCCGATGCTAGACGGAGCAACTCCGTTCACCTGTGGCTCCTCCAACACCATGTACCGGGCATATCGCCTGCACCAACCGCGAGGGATAGGATAGCAGTGACCGCCGATTTCCGCGGTGCAAGAAGCACAGTCCCAGCCTGCGGAGGATGAGGACGTAGCAGCTGAGGCAACAGAGAATGCACCCAACTAACGCCCCGATGATGACAAACGCGAGGATATTGATCACCTTTGCTATCCCAGTCAGAATAACTGGAGCTGGTGTCAATGAGCCTACTATGAGCCTTTCAGTCCCCGCCGGCCAAGTGCAAGCCACGGGAACCCCGGGACAGGGCCGCCAGGAATCCGGCGGTTTGGGGACGCCGCCCCTGCAGCCGCTGGGTGCCACGTGGGTGACACGCTGGCCTCGCAACGGAGCGCAGCCGGCATCAGAGATCGTGGCATCCCTGCTACCTGCACCTTTCACGGGATCGCACTTGTTTGGCACAGTCATCTCCCAGTCACCTGCAAAATTAGTCAAGCGGTCAAGGCGGTAATGCCAAACATAAGACCGAAAGCACAGAGTGTTCAGCTTCGGCCGTGGGCAGGAGAAATTTTAGGGGAGCCTTCTTGGCAGAGAGGACACGCCGCAGGCGTTGACCATTCCAGCGCAAGGTCCTCACAGCCACCTGATGCGTACAGCCCTCTCTGATTACTACAGCGAGCTGTGACGACAGGCCTACTCAGGTGAGTCATGTCGCTTGCCTGGAGACGGTGGGCGCATCGCGCTGAGAAGCTTGATGTCCAGGTTGTCACGTCGTGCTTCTGGACGACAACTCAGCAGTATGTGTAGTTCCCGCTTCGTCACCTCTCCCATCCTCTCGCAGCTGCCGGCGAAGTTCAGCCAAAGGCCCGCTGGCATTCCCTCGTTTGGAACTACTTGCTCCAACGTCTCGGCAAAGGGTCGCAGAGACGACAGAGACGAGGCACTGGACTCACATGCGTCACCATCGTTGTTGATTCGGGGGGGTAAAACTTCCCAGACAAAAGCTGCCGCATTGGTAAAGGGCAGTGAAATCCCTGGGAAGCGCTTCGGCTCTAGCAGGCTCACGTAGTAGGTCCGATCCTCGTCAGGGACGAGGCAAAACCATCTTGTGTCATCCGATCTTCGGCAAGCTAGCACGCCTCTGCGAGAAACGTGACAGAAAGGGGACGACTGTTCTGCTCGGAAACCAGGGCTCCTCCACCTGAACGCCTCTGAGGCCACTTGACGTCTGCGAGGAGTTCGGCCAGGCAGCCAGGATCGCCTCTGTACTCCACTGCAGCCTCCCTTCACCACCCAACGTTGCCAGCGGCTTGCAGAAGCTGGCGCCTGGAGGCAAGGCAAGGCGAGGGCAAAGCCTCTCAGAGGCCGCAAGCACCGAGCGAAGAACTTGCCTGGGTCGCTGAAGGTTCCACGGCCGCATGGTTTGCAGCTGGGCGAACCTGCACCGCGGTCACCGCTGCTCGCCCGGCCGGCCGGACACCGGCTGCAGCCTCGCGCCGAACACGGCTCCGAAGGCACAGGGAGTCTTAGCACGAATACCCACTGGTTACCCACTGCAGACTGTTCCCGGCCCCGGTACCTTCATGGACTGGCTCGCCGCCGTCCATGGCTGTGCTCCAACCAGGCGGGCACGCCCGGCACCTTCCAAAAAACAAAGACACAGCAAAGCACAGTGGCCCTCTTTGCCGAAACCACAGAGCGCAGCACTCGGTGGCGTTCACCAGGCCGCGGCCCGGCGGACAGCTCCGGCAGGGTCCAGACTGGCTGGCGCCTGCAGGAAGTGTTTGCAGTGGGCCCACCCCCCGGAGCCCTGCACGGCCGCGCGCCTAAGGCATTGGTCACGGAGACTTCGAGCAGCCGGAGGCCACTTCCCTCCTGCTGCTGGCTGGCATCGGCCGCCTGCTCCTGCCGGCGAGTCAGAGTCGACACGACCGCAGCTGATGCGAGGGTGAACTTCCTCCAGCTTTGGACCAGTGTAGCGCCACACCCACGTCAACCAGTGCAATCCAGGTTCCATGCCTGCGACAGGCGGGACAGGCTTGGCTACGTGCAGCTACTGACGGTGTCCCTTGCGGCTCATGCTGCTGAGCTTCGTAGCTTGAACTGCAGCCGTCCTCCCTTGACAGAAACCTGAGGCTCAAGCAGGAGGAATGGGTAGCTCCGTTTGACTCGCGAGGAATACATAAGGTGCTCGTGCTATCTCGAGCTTGTCTGGAGTCTGCGCACTTGTAGTCGCGTCATCTTTACAGGATCTGTTGTCGGGACGGGCTCGGGGCACTGGCATGCACACTCGGTCTTTCGGGCTATGGTGTGAACAGCGCAGTGCAAAGTAGCAAGAAAAGCAACAGAGCTTCGGTTGTTGGACCAAGCGGCTTCTTGTGGCTCTCGAGGTTCGTGGTCCACATAAAGAGCTCCCGCTGAAGACCAAGCTCCGACAGGCTTCTCCTCCAACGTAAATTTCAGCGCACCGGGGCTGGCCAAGGACACCTGAGATCGAGCGCGATCTCACGGCGACTGGCCGAGCAGCAGGCCAAAGCAGCGTGAGGACGTCCAAGACAGCTACTTCTTCATGCAGCGGCATGACAGCAGGATGGCCCACTGCCGTCCTCTCTTGGCATGACTCTGCTCAGCCACGGGGCATCGAGCCCGAGAATGGCTTGATCTGCTCTGGCTGACAGAAGAGCCTCGGACGGCTCATTCGTTGAACATTGTCCGCCAGTGCCAACACCGCATATCACGTAGCACTTAGGGCTCAGTTGTTCACCTCCGCTTCTGCACCGCCGCCTCCAAGGAAGGCCGTTCCAACCTCCACGGCTGAGCCGTCCTCCAGCAAGGCTACAAAACCCGAAACATCCCACAACCCTCGCGGAACCGAAGTGCTAACGACGTTGCATGCAGGCTGCAGGGGCGAGCTGCCAGGAGTGCGATTGGTCCTCGACGGATGGACGACCTGAAAATGCCCAGAGCCCAGCACCAATGCCTTTCCACAGTTCGCCCGCTCATTCCGAGGATGCGACCCCATATCCAAGATGTAAAGTTTGCAGGGAACACCTCCCATCGGTTCACTTTCCTTGGTTGCCGGATTCAGGCCCCGAAAAAAGATTAAGATGCGTCTCGCAACCTTTACACTAAAACCCGCAGCCGGCACAAGAACTCGACGTCAGAGTTCGGTCGAATGTTCACGGAATCAAC
This sequence comes from Symbiodinium necroappetens, assembly GCA_905231915.1. NCBI lineage: Eukaryota > Dinophyceae > Suessiales > Symbiodiniaceae > Symbiodinium > Symbiodinium necroappetens. The sequence continues at coordinate 14,277 of CAJNJA010051831.1, forward strand.
ACAACACCTCTGATGGCTCTATTCAGGGAAGGCGCAGAATTGGCAGCGCAAACTTTGGCGCTGGGCAAGCTCGTGCAGGACGGTTCTCCTAAGCCAGCTGCCAGCTGCTAGCAGAGCAGAGTCACGATGACCCTGCGTGGGTTCGCTTATCAGAACACTGCCTGTCTGTGCTAGGGTTCCGGGGTAGGTGGCAGAATTCTTTGTCGGTACAAGCTTGCCTTGGGCCGGACCTCAGGGAATCTGACCAAAAATTGCTTTTGGTTCGCAGTGAGGTTCACGCACTTCCCATAATTCAAAAGTGAGGCCGTAGTAAGGTGAATGTCTCTCTTTTGCATGTACAAGAACATCGAGAATGTTCACTGCTTGTAAGCACGGTGTCATACTACAGGCATATTTCCCTTAGAAAAGCCGAGTGACGCAACTGCCACCCCGGGGCCGCCATTGAAACGGCTGGCAGGCTGGGCAGCCACGGACCCTTGAACGGTCGTGATCTTCAATGATTCAAACTACTTCAAGCATCTACTCAAATCGAGTTCACACGAGGTCAGGCAAGGATCCTGTTGTTGGCTGTTATGCCAGCCAATTCGTCCGCTGTAGACGTAGTCTGGCAAGTTTTGGGCTGCCGCCATAGAGCATGCACCATAGTCTTGTTACCTCAGAGTCAGGAAGCTTCACGCTTTGCTTTCGAGACCATCGCCTGTCCTTGCCTCTCTAACCGGGATTCCCAAAACAATCCTGCCTCTTACAAAACTGGTTTGGAAGGATCCTTGCATTACACCCTTGCAAAACCGGTTGCTAAACCTGCTGCGGGAAGTCCAACCGTCCTCCAAAACAACACCTGCAGGTGCTAGCCCCGAAAGTGTGGTTTTAACCTCTTCACCCCTGCTGTTCGCAATGACCTCGACATCATTCCCACAGGCCAAAAACCCGTCTTGTGGTGTTCGTTGGCAAACATTTTGATTAAGTTCGAGCTTATTGAAAGTTCAGTTGCTGCCGCCTTTTGCAGCAACAAAGATGATTAGGGTTCTCTGAATGCACACAATTCTCGCAAACATCACGTAAGATGGTAACAGTGTTGACTTGGCATGTGTTTGCCTCTGACTCTGGGTTCGCTTCCAGCTTGGGGGGGCCTCTTGCAAACTCCTAGCCGGAGCATCAATCCACGCTTTTTTGAAGATTGGCTTCGGTGCAGCTTTGCAGGGCTTAGACGTCTGGGGCAAGCAAGTGTAGCTTGAGGAGAATGCTGCGCCAGAATGTGTGCCGAGAGTCCACGGCAAAAGATGGAGTCTGACGGCGCTGCAGTACCATTCCATGCACGGTAGACGATCCTTAGTTGGACACTTCTTACCTGCAGTCAACACCCGTAGTCGGTGCGGTTGCTCGTCAAGCCACTGCGACCACTTGCAGCCACTCTCAGAACGAGCCGAGGCTCTGTACATCTTGCAATGTGCAAGTCCGGCGGACCTATCAACAACGACCGCTACCAATACGTCAAAAGCCATGCCTATGGTCGATGCTCTCAGTGGGCAATCCGTGTTCAGCAACTCTAAAGTACGTGTACGATTGCAGCGAGAGGCCACCAAACGCATGGTGAAGCAGCACTGCGACATTACACGCGACTTCGCTTTCGGGAAGTCGCGTGATCTGATTGACATGATCTTGACGGACAACTGTCTCGCTTGTGCAGGCAAAGGCTGCTGCCTGGCAGGAGTCTCTGCCAACGCTGCCAGCCGGGGCCCAGGAACCCGGCGGGCACTTTCGACAGCTAATGCGGTCCAAATGCACCTGGCCAGAACAGCACCACGACAAACTCTGTTCTGTGCGATGGCCTCCCTCTCTCTCTGCTGGCACCCGAGCTTCCCGAGCCCCACACCTCCGCATACCTGAAGCATATTGAAGCATGACAGTATATGACAGTCTATCCACAAGAATCTGCTGGCCATCTCCTCTTTGGACCGGGGCGCTCGTCGCGGCCACAAGTCTGACAGCGCTGGCTCCCGGGACTGCTAAGCACCTGGAGAGCAGCCGGGTGCAGGGCTTTCCGACAGGAACTACAGCAACTGTGCAGTGGAGGCACGGAGCAGCTTCGACATGAAAACTCGGCATGGGACGTACCTCGAAACCGCGGACAGAGGCAGGTACAAGGCAACAAGGGCAGCTTCGCTACACAAGTCGCACCCTCTTGGTGAACATGAAAAGTAATAAAAGTTTGCGGCGCGCCTGATACTTCTAGCAACTGCAGCCGCGCGCGGTCTTCCCCGGATGACGTTCCGAAATCCTGCAGCACGGCACGCAGCTTGTGGGCGTTGTGGGAGACATGGAGTACGACATCCCCTGGCTCCTTCTTGTAGACCCACGCAAAACTGCGGGATCCACGAGGTACAGGATATCGCACATCTTGCCAAGGAGCCACTTGAGACCGGACAGATCCATTCCAAACCTTAGGTGTTTGTTAGTCTTCGCACAGTCTTCTGGAATCCACAAGCCGTTCGCAAAGGATCCGGCGGGTTCTCCGTCCATCTCGAAGATGAGGCCATCATAGCCCCTGAGACCAACTCGAGACAAGCGGAAGTCGAGACAACCACTACCACTCCTTTCCACGCACTTCAAGACAAGCATCTCTTCTGCATCAACAGCATAGCGGAAGCGAATGTATCCATCGCGGACGAAGCGCACTGAATACCTTGACTTGCCAGCCACAGGAGTATCCGACGGTGGTCGGAAAGTCTCTCCGTCCCTCTTTGACTTCCTGTGTCCCTCTGCGACCTTCCCAGGTCCTGATAAATTTGGACGAACATCTGAGGCGCGTGAGGTACGAGAACACCCAGTGGAAGCGCCGGTTGTCCCCAGAGTACAGGAAGCTGCCCGCAGGGTCAGCAGCCCAAAGCGCACAACCTACATCAAGAGCATATCGGCACGTCTCAGCGCAGAAGCTGCAACCGCTGGCCTTTCTCGGAAGCCTCCCAGGAGTCTGAACTTCCGGAGCTCTGACCTGAGCAGGCACAGCAGCACCCTGCGACTCCGCCCCCCCCCCTCCCTTCCCTCTCCCCGGCTCTCCCCCACTCTCGAATCCCGGCCGCTGTGATTCGTTGTCGGCGCGGCCTCCCGCCTGACAGGTGGAGAGACTTCACGCAAAGTATGCTGACAAACGAAGGTGCCGGTCCTGTCAACGCAGCACCGAGTGCTCGGTATTCGGAACTGCAGCCTCAGATGCAGATCGGGGGTTTGTCCAAGTCTAGGAAGGGGTTTGGCAACCGCACAATCATGCCTTGGCTAAAGAGCTGCTTTCAAGCAAAGCTACGCCTCGCCCTCTGCGGCCGCATCTTCCGCTGCGGTCACCATCCGCTCACCTTCAACATGATCCATGCAAAGATCTCTTCCTCTGTCACGTTTCGATTCAGTGCCAGAACATGGGGCAGAAAAGGGAGGCAGTTGGCATCTGAGGAAGCAGCCATCCTCCCTGGTGACCATGAAGATCGGGATTGTGGCAGCAGTGCCTTGTAGCGAAACTTGGAGACCGCAGAACGAGTGATTGAAGGTTCAAGTCACCCGCTGTTTGGTGCAGCTGCTGGGATGAAGTGCGGCCTGAGTAATGGATCAACTCGAGGCTCGGAATCACATCAGACAAGGCTGGGCCTGTTGTAGAGGTTGTTGTACACGATCACCGCCTGGGACTGGGAGTGCAGTGTGGAATCTGGATCACGTCTCGCTAACTGCACAGTAGAGAATGTAGCAATGCAATGCACGATCAAGAGCTGTCGTTCAAGGTCCAACCTTGGCACCGGCTGCTTCCAGGTGCTGCGTTTTGGTGGAGAACGGGCACGTGCCTGCGACAAAGATCTTCTGTGCGCAATTCGAGGGGCAAAGGCATTTTAGTCGGATGGTGTTCAGCAAGGACTGACCTTCAGGTGATAAAGACCTTCTCTCTCCACGGCACGTGGCAAGCAGACATAGAAGGTCAGGCTTGTGCTCGCAGACATATCGAGCATCTTGTTGGACCCTGGCCTCGTAGGGTCGGCTAAACACTCGGTAACCAGAACGACTGAATTCACCAGATCAGCCATGATTCAGAAAACAGCCATGACTCGGAAGCTAGAAAGGCTGATTCGGAAAGTGCATTCGACCATGGATGTCATCATGGTTGGTGCATGGATGCTTTCTTATCAGAACGCAGTAGACCACCCCCCCCCCATGGATGCTCTCTTGTCAGAACGCATCAGGCCATGGACATTTTCATGGCTGGGCCCTGGATGCTTTCTGCTCAGAATGCATGAGACATGGACGTTATCATGCCCGGCCCCCCAACCGCCCCAACCCGCCCCATGGATGCTCTCTTGTTGCTCTCTTGTCAGAATGCATCAGACCATGGACGTTGTCATGGTTGGGCCATGGATGCTCTGGGCTCAGAACGCATTTGGACTATGCAAGAACGCACTGGACCATGCCGCTATCATGGTGGGGCGATGGATGCTTTCTTCTCACCACCCCAGCATTGCTTCCAAGCTCCCGCGCCAGTTTCCAAACTGCAGCTTCTGATACGCGCCTCCAGTTTCTGATACGCGCTGGTTTTTGATGCGTCGGTTTCTGATGCGTGCTTCTGATGTGCAGTTTCTGCTGCACGCTGGTTTCTGCTGCGCAGCGTCTGACGCGGGGTGGTTTCCGATGCGCTGTTTCTGATGCGCCTTTTTTTCTTTTGTGCAGTTTCTGATGCACAGTTTTTGATTCAAGGCAGTGGATCGCCTCGTAGAACCAGAACTGCGGCACCGATGAGCGAGCTGTCCCCACCTTGCATACGAGCACATACAAGACCTGGCTTGCAGCTGTGCGATTCAAGAATGAGTGCTAGTGTAAAGCCTGGCTACCTGCCATCGCATCGGCCATCAACAGCCAAAAAAGAACGAGTTGCAGCTAGCCCCCAACCCCCCTTATCTGCTGGCATGAACCCTTACTAGTAGCTACACTGATCTGTCCTGAAGTCGTGCCAGCGGAACAAACTCAGTCCCCAGCTCAGCGAGTCACAGGCCAATCCGTCGATGATGCGAAAGGGCACCTTCCCAGGTGCTCCATGTCTCCAAAACCGCCATCGAAGCAGGGGCTCCACAAGGATAACGCGGACGCAAAAGCAGTGGTGAGAGCTCTGCATGGACAGCTAGACCTCCAAGGTAACGTCCGGCAAGTTGCGGTTCCAGGTGCCAGACCTGACAAGCTCAGATCGATTCCCAAGTTCTAGCAGTTGCAACGACTGGAACTGGCTGCAACAAGGGCCACACCTGGTCTCCGCCGACAGCGCTTCGGCTTGGCCATCATGTTGCAGGTGCAGAACCTGTTGCGAGCTTCGTGCAACACCATTCGCCTGACCTCTGACATGAAGCTGAGATCCGCACACAAGCCAGACGAGCTCCTCCTCCCACCGTCCAGCCTCGGCTGCGGCGCCAGCACCGGAAATCTACCGGCTTGGAAGGACAGAAAGTTTGGACTCAGGTCCCGAACGAGAATCGGCTTCGCGGTAAAGGCACGACGTCGACAGCCCTTCCGTCCAAGACCTGCGTCAGCATGAGAAGCGTGTCCATGGTCTCACTGAACTTGTCTGTCTGTGTTTGTGTCCGTGCCCGTGCGTCACCGGCAGGGCCTGGCCCAGTCACCTTTCGAACCATCCACATAGCCTTCGCCACATCGAGAACTTGCATGTAATGCATCGCTGATCACGGCGGTGCTTTCTTGTCTAGGTCTCCGCGTGCATCTCATCTGAGGGCCCAGCGACCACCGCCCAGAGAGAAGCGCCCTCTCGGACATCGGCTGCAAATAACATCCAACTCGCCGTGAGCTGAACGAAGCTTTCCTGAGCATCTACAATAAACAGTTGAATGGTAACTGGGATGGAACGTACATGTACATACGTGCAGATAACTACATGTGGCATCACACACGTGTCTTGTCTGTGTTCAGTACATGTAATATAGTATAAGATAAAATAAGAAAATATAATATAGTATGAAGCAGTACAATAATATATAATATGATATGATGCAATATTATGTGTACCATGTTATATATATATATGTACTTATACATATTTAACAAATATACAAATATACCAATAAATAACTGTATAAATGCATGAATATTAATATATGTATATATATAATATATATATATATAAACATATATATATACATATATATATATAAACTATATCAAATATCTAACAAATAATATATAATATAGAATATGTGGTGTATAGTATGTAACATGTAATATAACATATATATATATATATATATTATACTACATAGTGTCAGAAAATATAATACATGACATGATAGAACAGAATCGAATAGAATAGAACAGAGATATGTATATAACAACAGAATGAAATAGAATATCACATCATACCGTATAGCATCATATAACACAATGTAACATCATATAACATCATATAATACCATATCATAACATATAACATAGTATCATATGATGTCATATAGTAGAGTATAATATCATACAGTATCAGATAATACCATATACCAGAATATAATGGAACTTAAAGTAATATAGTTGTATGTGTGTATATATATATATATGTGCGCACTGCAGATACCAATAAGCACTGAAGTCAGACACTGCCACATATTAGACCACAGCAATGTGGAACGATGTTGAGATCACATCACACGAGTCACAAGGGAGCAAAACATGAATGACTTGCAGCTGCACTCACTTCCGAATCATGCACAACAATGAAAATTTCAAAACTCCATAATGCTTTCTGTTCCTACCCTGCGGCCCCAAGCCATGTATATAAAACGTGCCTCCTCCCTTGTTGTTCAACCTTGTCGTCGTGTGGTCTGTCAGAAGTGTCAACTGCGACAGGGATGGGGTGTGCCGAGATTTGACGGCATTCCAATATCTCTGCTTCGACTCGTTTCGACGTTAGTACAGATGAATCACGTGCCAAGACTGTTGCGAGCTAGTTTCCGTGCTTGTAGACAGGTGTCACCTCGGATCAGCAACCAGAGGACATATTCCAGCAGACATGTTCCAGACATCTCACCGCTGTGTAGCAACGCAGCCACGCAAAGGATCTATAGCTGAAGCTGTTGCACCTTGAGGTAGTGATCTTCATCACATGGTTCATCGCAAGGGAGGTCGACTTTCGGTCGAGGAAGAATGCTGTCCGATGAGCTGGCATTGCAAATGCCTGCCAGGACCACAACTTCGACATCCGGACTCACCCAACCAACTGCCTCGTCTTTGCATAAGCTTGCACACCCCGCTTGGCTCTCAATCTCAACCAAATTCAGCAGCAAAGTTGACTAGATCAAGCACTTGGCATGAAGCACACTGCATGCGATACGGCAAAGCCATCTGCAGCAAGTACATCCAAACAGATGCATGAACAAGCACGTGGACAACAACTTGTCCGTGACCAATTCCTCACAACTTCTTTCTCCAAAGCACCGATGCCTGGCTCCACATAAGCGAAGGCCTCCCGGATAAGGCCACCTCCTGACTTGCCCGTGTGGCACTCGCTGATGTCGTAACGAACGTCCTCCCAGAATCAGAACGTGCGCAATACTCCAGCTCACATTACAGCATCAGCCCGACTGACCTTCCACTGACATCGTCGACTTTTGGCACATCCTGTGTGCAGAGCTTGAAACACGGCTCTTGAAAACACAACAGCACGATGTGGCAGACTTCACCCCGTCCTGCACAGATGATGCAGAGGAGCCCGAACAATGTTGAAAGACGGACCATGGTCGGCCATTCGATCGGCTAAGGCTTCAATCTGCAAATGTAGTGACTGCTGCTTGTTGCATTGTCCAGACACTTGCAATGTGAGCTTGCTGCTGCTGCTACTACTACTACTACTACTACAACTACAGGAACGGACGAAATCTGCAACTTTCTCAGGGAAATACTCGTAAGAGCTGGTGTGTTTTGGATGGTCTTCTGCACGCTGCAAGATATAGAATATACAGTATACAATACATGTGTATATACATATATATATATATATACACACTGCTGATTCTGCTCCTTCTGCACATCATGAGCAATGAATGAGCAATGAAATCTGTGTTGTGGGTTTCCTAACTGTTGCCTTCATCTGTTCAATTGCCGCTGCCCTGCTGCGAGAATGAACATTGGCTAAGGAGTTTCGGATGGGTCAGCAACCTATACATGAAGCGACAAACAGGACATGACACACACACACAGCCGATGCAGCAGAGGACATGTCTGTCCTACAGCGATTGTCACGTCGAGGACCTGCGTGACCTAGGGAAGCTTCTTCTGGGCTCTTGGTAACTGGGTAAGCAAGCCTTATGGTTTGCTTTACGACGGTACGTTAAAGAGCCTGGTACGCCGTGGCGGTGTGTATTTGCAAGGACGCAGATAGTGTGATCGTGTGTGCGTGAGCGTGTCTCATCGCGACACCGCTGAATAAAGCCGCTGTTCACAAGTTGTTCGGGCCCCTGGTCGAAAAGGTGTCGTGTCACCTCCTTGGGACCAAATTTTCTTTCGCGGAGTTGTACAACAGCGAGAATACTTCGGACCTGGGGAATCAAAAACTTCGGCAATGATAAATGACGTACTCGCGATCGCGATAAACCGAATGCATCTGAAGCGAAACTTGCGATGCTATGATCTTTCCGGCACTACGGCTGCCATGTGTGTTGCAATGTGTGTCCAGTCCAGGGCATCCCCGAAACGAGCTTGATATTCGCTGCAAGTCAGATTTGACCCAAACCAGAGGTCAGCATGCGACCTCTTTTTACTGCCGTTACGACTGTGAAGAACGCGCTTCAAAATGTTTATTGTAACCGAAGAAGCAAGCTAAAGCGAACGTCCCCACTAGTAAACTCCAAATGCTGCTCAGTTCGCGCGACGGTTTGCTTCGCCCTTCCCAGGAGTCCCGGCTTGGTGCCAAAGTAGTCCACGCACCATCATGACCCAAGCCCACCGCAGAGATGCCCCACCCGCGTACCACAGAGTTTGCCGTGCAAATCCCGGCGGTGGCGATCCTTTCACATCGGCTACACGGCTGCTCCGCAAGAATTGCCAACAGCAATGATTTTCAGCACTTTGTGCACAAACCACCCACTTTTCCTCGGGCTACCATGCAATTCGTGCAAGGCCGGACGATGAAGCAACGCAGGAAAACCGTCACAAAAAGGACAACCAAAAATCACGATAATGTTTTCCCCTATAGCCCTATAAGGCTCTTGCTGCGGCTGTTGCCGTGGCTCTTGCTCTGGCTCTTGGTCGATTGTCGATGTCGAGTGTCGACTGTTGACTGTCGCCTGCTTACTGTTGACTGTTGACTGTTGATGGTTGACTGTTGACTGGTGGTTGTGGCTGTGGTTATGGCTGCGGTTGTGGTCGGGATGCTCACACAGTCTTGTCGTGGCCTCTCCTAGCATGCTACATCATCTTGGGCTGAGGCATCGAGAGCAGCTTCGAGCAGAGCAGTTTCCTCGAGCTTGCCATGGCCTTCCTGCACCAAGTCCGGAGAGACCGCTGCTCATCAGCTGCACCGTGCTACACGGACAGGAGCTGCAAATCGCTACAACACGCTGCAGCATCTTGGGCTGCAGCCTCGATGTCTTCTTCGGGCGCAGATGCCAGCACACAGCAGCAAAGCACTGCATGATTTAGCTTCGACTCCGAGCTGAAGCAGTTTTCCCTGGGCGCCCGTACCATCATTATGATGTTGGTGATGAAGATGATGATGGTGATGATGACGATGATGATGATGATGATGATGACTATGGCGATGACGATAACGACAACGGTGACGATGGCGATGATGATGACGATGACGATGGTGATGATGTCAATAACCATGATGATGATGGTGATGACGATGACGATGATGATGATGATGGTGATGGCGATGGGGACAAAGATAGTATGAGAGTATGCGTATGGTTAAGAGATAATGATGTGACATTGGCGACGACAATGATGCTGATTATTATGGCGATGCTTGTGAAGCTGTTTGTGCGGCTGGAGGTGAACATGATGACAAGAATGCTGACGACTATGATTCTGAGTATCCTTCCGATCCTGACCATGGTTTTGACGTGAGTGCTTGTGGTATTGATTCTGGCAGTGGTGATGACGATAAGGACGACCACCATGATGATGAGGATGAAAATGCTGATGCTGATGATGATGATGATGATGACGACATGTTGATGGCAATGACGAGGAGGTTCAGTCGACAACTTTCCAAAAAGTTTCTGGAAGGCCATAAGACTAGAATGGAGGGTTGTGAGAAAGCCTCAGCATGCCTCAGCTTCAGCAGCACTCTCTGAAAGCGCAGGCCATCCGTTTGCAGGGCACTGGCATACTGTATTCAGTCTGAACCGACTGAAGATTGAGGAATCATGAAAGAGCCTTTGACAAGAATACTTTAGCTTACATGCGTAACAACTATCTGCTCTTGTTAAATATTGAAACTATTGGTTTAAGGACGCTAAACCCCCAAGATACATGCAATCAAGCGCGAGCCGCGCCTCCCGTCTCGCCCATGAGGCCATGACGGGCAAACTTCTGATCGCCCCGTTGGTAAACTTGAGGACAGATTCGCACATGCTTGTCCAGCTGATGCACGATAGAACTCCTATATACCCGAAGATGCTGACCAAGATGAACGAAAACAGTGACGATGATGCTGGCGAGGATGAGGACGATCAACACTTATGTGATGATGATGCTGAAGATGATCTGAAACGATGGTAGTGATCATGAATAGCGACCATGACGACGACGAGGACGACGTCGACGACGAGGATGATGATGATGATGATGATGTTGATGATGGTGCTGCTGATGCTGCTGCTGCTGCTGCCGATGATGATGATGATGATGATGCCCGGAAAGTCCGGATCCGAGAATCCCCTCCCCTATGCACCGCCCCCTCATAAAGAGCGAACAAACAAATATAAAAATAACAACAGCAAGAATAGCAATAACGATAATAATGACAACAACAACAACAAGGTCACGCCACCGTAACAGATCCCAGGTTTTTTTGGGGTTTGGA
>CAJNJA010051842.1:7698-25329 GCA_905231915.1 Symbiodinium necroappetens
CCTAAACCTTAAAATCCTAAAGCCCTAAAGCCCTATAAATCCTAAACCCTAAAACTCTACACGCTAAACCCTAAAACCCTATGAACCAAGCCTGGCGACTGGCATTGACATTTCTCTCGCCCGGCAGCTGCGAGTCTGAACACGAGGCTAAAGAATGAAGCCTGAGCAGTCCGGCGGCGGCCCGGGGTTCATTTAAACAAAAATGATATATATATATATATCTATATCTATATATATATATCTATATATATATATATGGGGTTTAGGGCTCCTTTAAAGGATCTTTAGGGTCTAGGGGTTTTGGGGTTTTTTGGGGGCTTTAGGGGTTTAGGGTTTTAGGGCTTTAGGGCTTTAGGGGTTATAGGGTTAAGGGTTGGTGGTCTGTCCGGAGGTTTTTGGTCTTGGGGGGTTGAGGGTTTAGGGCTTTGGGTTTTACTAAACTCTCAACCCTAAACCCTAAACCCGAAACTGGGTCTTTTGCTTCCAGGGCTTCGAGTTTGGGGCCGGTAGCTTTGCAGATTCCTTGGAAGGGTCGGAGTTCTTTCGGCGTTCCTTTGGGGTTTAGGGTATAGGGTTTAGGGTTTAGGTGGACGAGGCGAAGTCTCTCCTGAAGAGAAGGTAATATAGGGGCCTTAATAATTAGAATAGGGTTTGGGGGTCCAGTATACTATGCTTATAAATAATAAGGAACCCCCAAAACCCCATTCTAATTATTAAGGCCCCTACAGTATCTACTTCCATTGTGGAATTCGGTCCCAGAAACACCATCCTGATAATGTTTTGGGGACCTACTTCCATGCTCGCAGCATACTTGGACCCTTTTGGTTGCCTTCTAAATCTTACACCCAAGCCGTAAAGCCTGAATGGTTAATTAATAATTAGAATAGATTGTGAGGCATAATATACTACAATTGCAATACTACAATTGCAATAAGAACCCCCCCCCAAAAAAAAAAAATGGGTAACCATTCAAGCTCCTATATTCTATATTCAACCCCAAAGCCAAAGCAACAGTTCCGAACCTTGAAGCATTCAGAGCCTTGTCAGTCAAGTTGGCGTCCGGACGAGAAAATCGCTAGTCGAGGGTGCTGTAAGCAAGCTCCTACATATGTATGTATATATATATACAGAAAGATCGATGATACTATACTGTCAGACGGAACTCAATCAAGCTGGAGCTGACATGAAGCATGGAAGCTCGAGTCATAATGCAAAGGCCTGATGCCGAAGGCTGCGCGGCGAATGATTCCCCAAACTTCGATTTCATTCGGTCCTACTGGCTGTTCAGGATTTTAGCATCACTCTAAAGTAGGGTCCCTTTTTAGGTCCCCAAAATAGCACGGCACCCTTACAAAAAGGACCCTGCAAGGGACCCTAATTAAGAGGACTAACTACCCATTTCAGCATCAGTGTAGCCACACGCAACTACCAAACCGTAACCTGCGAAGCCTCGACCCTAATAAAACCCTAAACCTAAAGCCCTAAACCCCAAAAGCCAAACCCTAAACCCTAAACCGTCAACCCCAAACCCAAAACCCTAATAAAACCCCAAAACCCTTCAGCACCTTCCGCTCGTAGCTCAAGCCCATAGGCTCCTTAGTACTTCCTCTTTGGGATTACCTTCTAGGATTCTAAATATGAACCATAAAAAGGAACTACTTAGGAGCCTATGCGTGCTTGGAGGTTTTTTGGGGGAATGCAAGTTTAGGGTTATAGGGTTTAGGGTTTAGGGTTGAGGGTTAAAGGCTTTAGGGCTCAACGGTTTTTTTTTAAGTGTAATGGAACGAACTTTACGACCATCCAGCCTCTGCGAGCCTACACCAGGTGAGACAGACTTCAAACGACACTGCCCTCAGTAGACCTCAGTTGACCTCAAACGAACTCGACCCAACTCAACTGACTCCCAATGCTCACATGGAGGTAGAAGACGATGCGAGCAACGGCATAGAGGAAGAAACAGTCGTTGTACTCCCCGGCCCCGGCAATGTCTAGGTCCACGTAGAAGGCCATGAAGTGGTAGAGGAGGTAGCAGAGGTGGCAGACGATGTAGTGGACGAAGTAGTCGACACAGCAGCTCCCAAGATGTTAGGGTGTTCACCCCCATCATTGACCAGAACCGAGAGAGCTTTTCCAGGTAGTTGAAACTCCTCTGCTGTTCCGTGGGGGTCTTCCGATACACCAGCCTGCACGTCAACAGCTTGCACGTCTACACCCGAAGCATCAGGATGAACTGGATTCGCACCAGCTGGGGCCTCAGGTAGATCTCCATGTAGTGCCTCATCTGGCGGAGATGCCGGAGACGGGTAAGGAGCTCGTGTGGGTCCCCTAGTCGGAGCATTTGGTCGCAGTCGCCATGGCGGAGTAGGCCTTTCCCCCGGCGAAGCACGGATATCAACCTGATCAGGAGATCCAGCTGGGCCTCCCTGTATTACGTAGGAGGTGATAAACTTCCGCCACCACCAGAGCCGCCACCTGTCGAGCTAATAGTTGTTCTCGTTCAGTGAGCACCGGTGGGATGTGTCCAACCCCATAACCCTCATCCATCTCGTCTTCAGGCTGCGCGCCGTCCTCCTGCAGGTCCATGTCCTCGGGCTCTTCAACTGCAACCTCCAGGTAGTCAGGAAGTTCCACCTCCTGTTCCTCTCCTTGCATCACCCCAGGGGTTGTGGTGGTAGACGATGTAGACGATGTAGACATCCTCGAATCCACATCCTCCCAGACTGCCCAAACACCAGAGGGAGGCCACCAGTTGTGCACTGAGGTCGTTGAGGTAGTAGTGAAAGCCAGAATTTCACCCAGTACGTCCTCCACAGTTGTCGTGGCGGGTGTCATTGGCTGCCCATTCGGGTAAAAAGGTGTGACCACCCCAGGGTTGCCCACTGGCGCAGAGGGTATCATGTGCTGAGGAGTGGGCGACGGTGGCACCCTGAAGCGAGGTGTCATCGGCTGGCCATTAGGGTAAAACGGTGTAATCACCCCAAGGTTTCCCACTGGCGCAGATGGGATGAGGTGTTGAGGAGACGGCGAGGGTGGCACACGAAACCCTCTCGGAGATCTTGATCGAGGCCGCGAAGCATCAGAGGATCCCAAGGGTCGTGGAGCATCTGGTGTCTGACGTCCCTGATGTAGAGCTGGTGCACGAAACTTAGGTCGAGGCGGTATGCTGCATGAACTCGCCCCGCTTCCAGCTGTTGTCATGGTGTGCTCATCCAATCCACTCGGCATTCCCACCGCCGTCATAGATGACGAGATCGCCCCCCTGCGAAATTCAGCTTGAGTACCCAACGGCCTTCTTGCTACTGACACCCCAAGCCCTGGTTCCGGTCCAGCGGGGTGGGGGACTCGAAGATGCTCCAGGGCGGCAATCTCGTCCATGTGGCGACGGTGCTCTTCACGGGCATGGAGTTCATCCCTTTGTTGCACTCCGAGCTGAAGGTCATCCTCTACACCCCGGCTATCCTAGCTTAGAGGTACGTCTCCGGAACCATGAACGGGTTAGTCGCCTTGAGAGCCCCCTTTGCCGCCTCAAAGTCCTGGATGTCCTTCACCAAGGCGGCGGTGTCGATGGTTTGCTTCGACAAGATCTGCAAGATCGTGATCACCTTTGTCGAGGGGTAGGACGTGAGGAACAACTTCTTGCCGTAGATTCTCGCGAGGTTGTCGGCAAGGAAGTTCACAAGGTTCCCAGTGCTCATTTTGGTCGTGACGATCTTCTTGACGGCCTCCTTCAGGACGGTAGCGGCCTCCGACCCGATGAAAGTCTGTGCCGACGAGCCCCTTCATGCTGTCGCTCACGTACACAGTGAGGTTGCTGACCGCCCCGCCGGCCGACATCCACTCCTTGACCTCCTCGACCTGCTCCCACTTCTTCTGCATGAGGCCGATCACGATGTCCTTCATCCAGTTTAAGAACTCGGTGAGGTCGGGCAGGGAGAGCTCGATGTCATAGATCTTCTTCCTGGTGAGCTTCAAGTTGCTCGCGAAGTCGAAGTCGGAGAACACGTCATTGAAGGCGTTTGACAAGTAGTTCAAGGAGGCTCCTTGGAGCGTCCTGGAGGTTCTCTTCCCCGGCACGACCGTCGTCACCCAGAAGAGGACAAGAACAGGGCCAACGTCTTCACTTGGAGGGGGCATCTCGTAGACAACATGAACTTCGAGCACGCCATGATGTAGACAATGTCCGTCATAGCCACCGTCAAGCTCGCCATGCCGTCCTCGCCCACCTCGAAGGAGGTCAACCCGTTGTTGAGGATGTAGATTGTCGTGTGGCTGAGGACTGTCATGGCCGTCCTGTCCGGCAAGCTGGAGACGAAGTGGGATATGAGGTACTCGCCCTCGCCTGTCCCGTCCTCCGTGGTCTCCACCACTGCGTCCTCAATCCAGTCCGTGATCTTCTCGACGGTGTCGCCGTCCATCACCAGCTGCATGGCCGCTTGCATGAACCTCTCCTTCGTACAGGAGGCGCTGGTGCAGAGGAGGATGAACTCGATCTCTCTCATCGACAAATCGGACTCCTCGAAGCTCTTGAGGATGGTCTTCCTGTAGTACTCCGCGTTGCGGCCCGCCGCCTCGATGTACAACAACCCGTAGTTCAACAACGGAGAGGACGTCGACGAGGTCGCGCCCGCGGGGTCCTCCCCCTCTTCTTCTTGGTGGTGTCCTTCTTCGTCTTCCTCCTTCCGAAGTTGCGCTTCATCCTCCCGAACTTCGGGGCCATGACCAGGTAGGAACTGCAAGTCTACTTGAAGTCCAGCTACCTCTAGAGGTGTTTGAGCCTCAACTACTTGAGCCGTAGCCATTTTAGGGTTTAGGGTTTAAAGTAGGATAACTATGGTTAGAACATGCTATGACCTATATAGTTTGTGACTTATTAGCCCTCTTATATCTAACCCATGATGGGCCTGAACTTCCTCGCAAGACTTGCCTCCAAGTGGCAGACCTAAGCACTCCTCTCATCTGATACATCGCCGGATCATTGGCGATGTGGCGGGGGTTTCGGTATCGAGCTCTACTGCTGTTTGGGCAGAAAGGCAGGTGGGTGCGAACGCAAGCATCCTCAGCAGTCGCCGCGGGATTTTGGAAATATATAAGACGTCAGAAAACCCGAACAGATTGTAAACTCACCAACCCTGAACCCTAAACCATAAGAGAAATCCTTCGCCGAAGGGTGCATGTATACAAAATGAAGCCCCAAAAGACTCTCCTTAGTATGGCTTTGCGAGCCCACTTCCGCACTAGTATAGCATATATGGGCCCTCTTCGCTTACCATCTCTCGTTGAACTCCTGAGTCTAGAAATCCCGGAGTTTCTGGGTGAGCTCATGCCTGGGTCTTAGGGTTGAGGGGTCTAGGGTTTGGGGTTTACGGGTTGAGGGGTTTAGGGGTTCAGGGTTTAGTGGTTTAGGATTTAGGATTTGGGAAGTTGCAGCTTGCTGCAAGAGGCTTGGAGCCTTAATAATTGGAACAATCTTGACTTTGAAGAGGTTCTATAAGGTTTACAGTTGAGGCGGTGACAGGTTTAGTATAGGTGCCTTGGTAACTAGAATAAGGGTCTGGAGTATATGCTACTGTAGAATCACTATAGACGACCCTGTAAGGAATAGTATTGCCATTGCGGTAACTACTCACAGTGTCTCGGGGTGCATGACATCAAGGTTGGCTTGTTTATTCTACCCCCTCGGTCACACAATTTCTTCCGGCAAGTCCGGAATCTACAGGAAGTGGCCGTAACACCGCACAGCCTTTGACCGAAACCTCCTCCGCGCATCCCTAGCCGTGCGAACGAAGATGAACTGACGTGTGGCGAGCTAAACTGACCTCGAAGTCTAGGGGGGATTCTTACACTTCCAAGAAAGACTCCCGAAGCCAAAACCCATTGGCCACGAAGGCGACATGCAATCCAAAGCAGGATTCGAAATCCAATCCTCGAAGTCTACACCCGGACCCTCCTTGTACCCTCAAACAAGGGTATATGGTCCCAAAATAATAAGGGCATTTAGGGTCTAACTCTGGTCTCGGGTGTAAAGACTTTATATCTACAAGGTAACCCCCAAAAAGGCACTACAATGGAGACGATAAGTTTTTCGAGGGTAGATGGAGCCCTAAACCCTAAACTTTAAACCCTAAGCCCTAAATCTAAACCCTAAACCCTAAACCCCGGGGAGGGTCTAGGAGCCCCCCTACCCTGGACAGGACCTAAGGGCGAACTTCGAGCCCCCAAAACCAGAATAATACAGGGACCTCAGAGTAATTATCTTTATTCTTTTTTTTGCGCTTTAGGGGTTTAGGGTTTAGTAATTACCTCTATTATTTTGTTTTGGGGGGGATTCCTGATTACGCTTTTAGTGTAATATGCCCCCCAAAAAACCCTATTCTACCTGTTCGGCCCCCCCCAAAAATACAGTCCCAACGCACCTCCACGGCGAAGCCTGTGGAGGGGAGAGGATATCTCTTCACGGGTTTGGGGTTTAGGGTTTAGGGGTTTTTGGTTTAGGGAAGGCTTCCAGGTTGTGACGGAGTTTGTAGCAGAAGCACCCGACATCTAGAAAGGACTTAGGGCTTTTGGGTTTGATTTAGGGTTGCATGGTATAGGACTTCCTGCTCCAAGCCCTGCACCTCTGAACTCTGAACACTGGAGTCGGAAAGCACGAAATAATGCACTCCAGGTGCCAGCGTGCGTTGGGTTCGGGATTTGGCGGACTGAGCCCCCAACACCTTGAACATCGACCCAGCAGAAGTAGGTCCTGAATATAAGGACCACCCCCGTCCCCTCACAAGATATACCTTTGAGCTTTGAGGGCTCCAACAGTTTTCAACTGGCTGGCCGAGGCGGTGGTACGGTTGATGATATAAATCCTGTATCACCCATAATAGGACCATGCCATACTATTCCCGTAGCTTCGGGTCCTTAAGGTGACGCAGGATTTATATCATCAACGGGTACTCGTTGGGTTTAGGGTATATAGGGTTCCCAAGGGTCCTAGGTACTCTTATGGGGCATACTTCCCCCAAATCATAACATAGTAATTCCTAACCCTAAGGGTCCAAGTACCTAATAATCATATACTCTCCCAAATTTTTTAAGCTAGAATACTACCATCCGTAACCAAACTACCCGATTATTGGGTCCTTTGGACCCTTAGGGTACCCGACATTCGACTGAAAAGGCACTTTGGGCCCTTTGGGCTTTCCTTCCCCAGAGAATCCTTGGCTTTCTGGTGCAAAGTTCGGGCTTTGGGGGGCTAGCTGGGATCCCTCAACCCTCGACCCGACGCTGTTTAGAGGTTTAGGGGTTTAGAGGTTTAGGGCTTTAGGGTTTAGGGGTTTAGGGTTTATGGTTTAAGGTTTATAGGGGCTTAGGGTTTCGGGTTTAGGGTACAGGGGTTTAGGGTTAGGGGTTCAGGGGTTTAGGGGTTTAGGGTTTAGGGGTTTAGGGGTTTAGGGTTTAAGGGCAAAGAGTCAAGAGAGCTCAAAAGGTGAAGCGACTTGGAAGTAGCACTGGTATAAGTGCCTTCAAGAATCAAAATATAGATTTAGTGTATATAACTTCATTCATAACAATTGTTTCAGACTACTCAAGCATCGACATTCTATGCTCTCGGATGCCCAAAAGTCCGAAAGTTGCTTGCATACGCTTTATCTAGACGCTGGGTTGTATCACCCCTTCTCTTTGAGAACCCACGTTCGCCATGAACATTTGTTGGGCCCTTCACTATGACTTAAGCACTACAATGCAGGGCCGGGGGTCCATAATAGTCGACACGTAGCCCGAAGCTTGCACATGACTTGCAGAAGACGTTAAACTGCCCTGAACTTCGAGCCTGATACAGCATCTCGGAGTTTCAAGAACCAGGGACACACTAGCACAACCCCGAAGTAATACAGGGTCCATAGTCATGAAGACCCTGCTTAAAGAACTCCGTTTTCTTTCGGAACCTTCAGCCGCCAGCCCTAAATGTAGACCCTAAACGCTTCACTGCAAGGTAAGCGCTCAACCCGGAACTTTGTGCATACCAAACAACAAGACAACCGCCATCCGCATTTAACACACAAAACTAAAAGGAAGACGCACCACAACGAACAACCAAAAAAACAAAAGGAGAAACATCGACTAGCGAAAGGACCTGTCACTGTCTCGAGCAGGCCGGAGGATGCTGCTCTCACCTCAGGACGCCGACGTGTGTACATCTGTCTATCTATCTATCTATCTATCTATCTATCCATCTAGATGTACATATACATAACTATAGGAGTGTGTGTGTGCATGTATGTATATATATATATATGTATGTATATATATATATACATAGATAGACATGCATGCATACTCGTCAGACTTGTGTTGGTGTATATACACAAACAAGCATATACACATATATACGTACATGTATGTAAGGTTTGTATGTGTGTATGGATGCAGTGCTGTATGGAAGCATGTATGTGTGGATTTATGGATGGATGGATGGATGGATGGATGGAAGGATGGAAGGATGGAAGGATGGAAGGATGGAAGGATGGACGGATGGAAGGGTGGAAAGATGGATGGGCGGATGCTCATATTGCCTATGCACAATTTGATTTTCACTTCTTTTACACCATATTATTTTTGGTTCAGCTACAAACCAACATCTTGCATTTAGCTGTTCTGCGTTCTGATAGGCTCGACTTCGACCCTACTTCTAACCCTACTTACAACTACCCAGGAACCTCCAAGAAGTAGCAAAGAAGTACACGGGGACCATAGGGGGCTATTAGTCTTGATGAGGTGACCGTAAACCCTAGACCCGGGTTTAGAGCTTTTAGGGTTTAGGGTTTAGGTTCTAGGGTTTAGGGCTTAGGGTATTATAGGGCTTAGGGTTTTGGGTTTAGGGTATTATAGGGTTTAGGGTTTAGGGTCTAGGGTTTAGAACCGTCCGCCAGGCAACAGCTCCGGTAGCCCACGCCACGGCATCTTCCTGCAGGGGGCCGGAGCTACAGGTGCTTTCCCTATGGTCTCCATTGTAGTTTCTTTTCGGGGTTACCTTTTAGGATCCTTAATATAATACTGGTTAAACCAAGAAAGAACTACAATGGAGGCTATAGATAGGGCTGGAAATTCGAATTTAGGGTGTACTTGGAGGTTCATGGGTAGATATAAGTAAGGTTATAAGTAGGGTAACTATAGTTATAAGCTATATTGGGGGACATATAACTCCACTTCCATGAACCTCCAAGTAATTCGAATTTAGGCTGTAGAATTTCCTAAACCCTAAACCCTAAACGCTAAGCAGATTTAGGCTTTAGGGGCTTGGAGCTGTTGCCGCCTTTTCTTCATATCTAGCTCCGGTTTCCGTAAGGAGTGCAACGGGAGTTCAATTTCGGGCCTAGGGTTGAGGGCTGATAGGCAAAGTGTGGGTCTAGGGTGTGCTGGGGCTGCTAAAATCCTAAACCTACTTGATGTGCACTATGTGCACCAGCCTTGAAGTGCTTTCAAGCACTCAAACTCCCCGAAAGCTACACGCAACATAAGCCGTAAAGCCCTTCTCTAGGGAGCTCCGCAGCAGAATCGTGAGAACCCAAACCCTAAAACACCGCAGCCCTAACATAACTAAACTCTTCAGGAGTTATGTTTTTGTGGCTGCAGCCCTACTATTCATTGCCGGTAGGAGCCACACTGTACATACAGAGTCTCGGTGTCATTTTGAGGCATGTGTCTTTTTAAGTTTAAAGTTTGGGGATTATTGGGTTGAGAGTGTCTTGTGTTCCGGAGGCAGGTGCGTAGATTCGGCCTCATGCTTTGTGAAGAAGTGCGATCTCATCTCCCGATGCCTCCGCACCTGAAAGCAAAGAGTCGCATGGTAGATAATTCGGGATTGGGGTATATACTTCATGTAATTTGCCATGGCTTAAGCTGAGTACGGGGGTGGCTTGTGTGGATTGTGGGATTGTTTGATGGGAGGCCTGATGCGAGTGTCTTCGTCCTTTTCGGGGGCTCCGGGAACACTGGGCTGTGGTTCGGGACGTTTGAATCATTGCTACGACTGCATGGCGCGAGGCGAGCTGCTTTGCCTCGCGAGCCGCAAAGCCAGTTCCAACAATCCTGTACATGGGTCTCCTTCACATGGATGGCGAGGTGCACCAGCTCACTCACGGCAACCGAAACCCTGAGAACCCCATGGCTTGCTGCTACCCCCGGCCCCCGCCATCTCCAGTATCAACCGAGGTGGTTTTGCATCGCCCTCAAGTCCCTGTTCTGGATTTGGTGTATGCAACCCTGCCAGGTAGGCCGTGGTGTTCATCTACAATTCTCCTCCATGCAGGAAACCCAAGACGCTAGAATCCTAAACCACAAATCCTTACACCCACGGGATTCCAAAGTAGCTAACATGCCGAATACTCTTAGGCTTCAAGTAGGGATTTATCCGGGCAGACTTGTCGTGTAGATGTTTATGGGCTGTAGGTTTGGTTTCTGACTGTCGTAGCGTAGTAAAATGTGTCCAACCTGCACACCAGGTCACCAAAAGCCCCTGAATGCGATTTGCCTGCATTCAACCGGACACCCGAAAGAACAACTTCAGCTAAACCGAAGCAGCTTGCACCTGTTGGGCCGGGCGCGCACTTCAAAGCACAAACCCTAAACCCCTAAACCCTAGACCCCAAAACCCCCCAAACCCTAACCCCCTAACCCCTCAACCCCCCTAACCCCAAAGCCCTAAACCCTAAACCCCCAACCCCTACACCGAAATCACGAAAGCCGCCTGGAAGCCGCAGATTTTGCACTGCAGGCGCTCTCCGAGGATCGGCCCTTTGGCCAACAGGCTCGCCTTTCAGGTTTCTCGGCTTAGGGTTTAGGGTTTAGGGTTTAGGGTTTAGGGGATGAGGGGATTAGGGGTTTAGGGTTTAGGTTTTTTCGGCTTTGGGTTTTCTAGGGTTTAAGATTCTTGCGTTTCAATGTTGGCCTTTATGGCTGTGGGTTGTAGGGCTTAGATTTTAGAGGGCTTAAGTTTTAGGTTGTAAGGTTTAGGGTTTAAGTAGTTGTAGGGCTTCGCTGTTCTAGGGCTTAGTAGTCAGGGTTTTGGGTTTTAAAGGTCTGGGATTTCGGTTTTGCGGTTTCCAGGCTTTGGGTTCTTTTAGGATTTAAGTGATGTTTGGGGGCTTACGTTTTCAAGGGTATAAGTCTTTGTGATAGATTTTACGGTTTAGGACTTAGGATTTAGGTTCTAGGGTTTAGGTTTTTGGGGTTTAAGTTTAAGGATTTGTGGGCTTCGGGTTTAGATTGTAGGGTTTAAGTGTCTTGAGGTTTTAAGATTTAAGTGGTATGTTTTAGGGCTTCCGGCTTAGATTTTACGGCTTCGGTTTTACGTTTTAGGGGTTGGGGTTTTGGGGTGCTGGGCTTTACCTTAAGGGCCCAGAGGACCCAACAACAAGGTACTTGTGTTTCGGAGAGTAGTTATGTAAGCTACTAATTGGGGGAGTGTATGATTATGAGGCACTTGGACCCCTGGGTTTAGGGTTAAGGCTTAGA
Source organism: Symbiodinium necroappetens (assembly GCA_905231915.1). NCBI lineage: Eukaryota > Dinophyceae > Suessiales > Symbiodiniaceae > Symbiodinium > Symbiodinium necroappetens. Next base: position 19,201 of record CAJNJA010051842.1, read on the forward strand.
GCCCAGAGGTTGCGGTTTAGGGTTTAGGGTTTAGGGGTTTAGGGTGTAGGGTTTAGGGTTTATGGTTTAGTAGGAGGCTTTAGAGCTGGGGCTTGCACAGGTTCGCGTCTGGTGCTTCTTCGGCTTTCGTGCTTGGGGTTCTAATCAGAGTCGCGTGTGGGGCTTGCCTTTGAGACCGTGCAAGTACATGGGTAGTTTTCTAAAGTAGGGTCCCTCTTAATTGGGTCCCCAATATAGTACGGCACCCTTATAAAAAGGAGCCTAAAAGTTGTACCAGGGCCCGGGGTCGAGAATATATTTACGGAGGGGTTAATGTATTTCAACCCCCCTTCCTCGGGATAGCAGGGGGCTAAAATACATTTCCTGCACAGCTGTAGGACGTGGCGTGTACGCGAGCAGCACAAAACCCCGGGGGAGGGGGGGGCAGAATACATAACCGGGGGGCCCCTGAAATACATTTCCTAAATCTGACAGAATTGCCCCCGATCGGGGGGGTCGGGAATACATTCTTCGGGGTCCCGCATAGGAGCACCCTCATTTAGAGAACTACCCACATAGCGAGCACGTGCGAGCTAAAGGGTCGATATCAACATTTGGGTCTGCACTGTGCGCCCCACATCGCCAGCCTCTACGAAGTCTACGGCTGCAGGAGCCCCGGCCAAAAATCCCAAAAAATCGCGCTTTTCTCACGCCCGTGCGCCAGGCACCCGCGAACCGATTATGCAGTAATTGGGGCTAAACCCTAAACCCTAAACCGTTCCCTAAGGGTCCATGTACCCAAATAGCATATAGTTTGGCCCCAAAGCACCTATATAGGGACTACTTTAAGGCCAAAGTATATGCTATTTAGGTACATGGACCCTCAGGGTTTATGACACCCCACAAATCCCCTCAACGGTGTAGGACTTAGGGTCGCCAGCCTGCCGACTCACCCTAAACCCTGCGACCCCGACCCTAGAACCTCTAGACCCTGGTTTAGGCTTTTTTTTAAGGCCCTGGTTTAGGGTTTAGGGTTTAGGGTTCTAAACCCTAAAACTCTAAAGCTCAGAATCCAACGGCCTGAAATCTGAACCTCCAACAACCCGTACCTCAACTGGGCGTGCTGGCCTCCATGTGTCTTTCCCGGCCTGTGCTGTGCGGCTTGCGGGCTGAGTGCGTGGTAGCTTGTTGGGGTTACTTGGAGGTTCATGGGTACTTAAAGTGGAGTCCCCTGATATAGGTTGTAACTATAGTTATCCTACTTATAACCCTACTTATAACTACCCATGAACCTCCAAGTAGTCCAGGTTTAGGGTCCAGAGTTTAAGGTTTTAAGTTTAGGATGGCTCAGGGTGGTCGGTTTTGGTCGTAAATTCATGCCAGAAATAGATGTGAATGAATCAAGCCATAAACATAAAGTCGATACATTCCTGAATCCCTCTTCAAGTAAGCTACCAGAATGGGGATAAGCCACCAAGAAGCTTCTATTTTGGGTGGCCTCTTGTTTGCTAAACCTCCCTGAACCCCTCAACCACCTAAGCCCTAAACCGTAAACCCCTGGCCTAAACCTTACATGACCTTGAACCCCCTCTACTCAGAGAGCCCAATACCCCTGAACTAAGGAATCTACCTTAAATCATAATATTAAGGCCCCTATAGTTTAAGGTATATTCCTTAATTATTGCCCTAAGGGTCCAAAGGACCTAGTAATCGGGTGCTTTGGTTACGGATGGTAGTAATCTAGCATTAATATATTTGGGAGAGTATAATATGATTATTAGGTACTTGGACCCTTGGGGTTGTGTATTGGGATCTCAGGGAACCGGGGCCTTCTTCCAAGGTGGTCATCTGCAGCGCCTGCACGGCGACATTTGGAAGCTCCGTCTCCTTTGAGTTGCAGGGGGGGAATTTTGAGGGACCTTAACGTTTAGACTTGGGTTCCTTTTGGGTTTAGGGTTTAGGGTCTATAGGGTTTAGACTAGGGTCCCTTTTGAGGGGGCCTGAATAAGTACAATAGGAATTGGGGCTATGTTGTGGTATACCTAGATAAGGGTTGAGCTTTGGGTTTTGAGAGTCCGGTCTTTTTGCGGGTTTCTAAAAGGGATCTAAAAGGGCTTCTGTAGGGGTTTCTTCTTCACAGGTGAAAGGGTACTATAAGGGTGTTATGTGGGGCCTGAAGACACGAGCACCTCGGGGATTTAGCGGTCTTTTTTCTGGTGATTGGCGCCTGGCATGGCTCTAGACAACAGCTGCAGCGGCTTTGATCTGCTCGTCCGCCTTCTTTGCGGAAGCAAAGCTAAGGCCCATGGTCACGAGACTCACCAACACGGTGCAGAATCCACGTGAAGTCTTGTACAGCTCGACTGGGCCGTCTGCGCCGTTAAGCATCTTGATCCTCGCTGGGCAGTACATTTTGTTGATGTAGTAGTTCCGGAAGCCGGCAATGCATGGTGCAAGTAAGCACACAAACGAGGCGAGCAAACCTACACCGGCTACGATGCCAAGCAAGGCCGTGGGCACTTCCTTGACTTTGCTGTGGCTGATGCCGAGACAGATGGCGTTGAGGACCAGGATCAGTATGGTGAAGATCAGAAAGTACCACCACGTGCTGTCAACCCAGTGCCTCCTCTCCTGCCATTCGGACATGTTGACCAAGCATTTAAGAAGGCCATGATCAATGCCAGGCTGGGGGAAGTTAAGCTTTTCAGGGCCTACATCCATCTTTCCATCGCGAGCTTCGATCTTCGCATAGTGGCATATTGAGCGTCTGACCGAAGACCGTCGGCGACTGGTGTGCACAGTAAAGCAGCAGCTGCAGCCGGGGAAGTGCCATCATGGAAGGGCTTTGACAAATACGTTTGGATCTGGTGGCTGCGAGAAAGTACCCTGACCTACAAAAACCGAGGTCTTTGTAGGAGCCATATAAGACAACAAAAACCTACTACCAAAACTCATCGGGACCCCACACAAACACAGTGGCATCGGCATCACAACTGTCACCACTCGCCATGATCGCAAGTGACACTACAGTTGTCACGACAGAAACACTATAATTAGTCATGTTGCTCCCTATTACCATGTTCACGAGACGAGACACCCAGACCCTGGAAAGTGAAGGACCGCCAAAGTGCAAGGCTTTCCTTGTTCAGCTCTCTCTTCTGATTCTCTCTGTGATTTAGTTTCGGGGTAGAGGGCTTAGGAATGCTTAAGTGGGGCTCAGGGCTTGGGGGCCGGGGGTTCAGCCAGCCCTGAATCATCGCGTGCACTTCGGTTTTGCCCCTGCCGCAACAGCAACGCCACGGCCCAGCGCGGCGGTGGCTCACTCGCCTTTCCTTGGCTTTCAGCGGCATTACCCTAAACCCTAAACCCTAAACCCTGTAAGATTCGACGTTCAACGCCAGGATCGGTTCAGGACGCCTAAGCCTATGCTCTAAACCCCTGAACCCTCAGCCCTAAACCAAATCTTACTTGTTCCTGAATTAAGGGATATTGGAGTCTCTGGAAACTCATGGGGATCAATTCTAAACCCCTGAACTGCTGAACCCTTAAACCCTAAACCCCTTAACCCCTGCACACCCTAAACCCTAAACCCTGAACCCCTGAAACCCTAAACCCTAAACCCCTAAACTTCATTGGGGGCTCGCTTCTCCCTGGTTCTTAGTATGGGGGAATGGATCCCAGTGATAGTCGCTTAAGGACCCCTGTTCCCCAGAGATCCCAATACCTCTTAATTAAGGAATAGATCTTAAACCTTAAACTAGAGGGGCCGTAATGTTATGATGTAAGGTATACTCCATAATTAAGGAATATATACCTTATATTATAGTAAGGTCCCTAATATGATTTAAGGTGTATTCCTTAAGTAACGGGTATTGGAGTCTCTGGGAACCCAAAACCCTAAAACCTAAACCCTAAACCCGAAACCCCAAAAACTAAACCCTAAACCCGAAACCCTAAACCCTAAACCCCTAAACCCTAAACCCTAAACCCTAAACCCCTAAACCCTAAACCCTAAACCCTAAACCCAGGGCACTGAGCTCTGACAGCCAAGGAGCGAAGTGATGGCTTTTGTGCTTTGGGGAACCCTTTAAAGGGTTCCTTAAAGGGTTCTTTAAAGGGACCATAAAAGGTTCTAGGTTCTAGGTTCAGAGTTTAGGGTTTTGGGGTTTAGGGGTATAGGGCTTTAGGGGTTTAGGGGTTTAGGGCTTTGGGGGTTTAGGGTTTAGGGTTGAGGGTTTAGGGTCTAGGGGTGTTCATGGCGAGGAGTTTTGCCAAATCACAGCCCCTGGCTAGGGGAATCCTTCTTTCTGTTGCTTCGCTGCACGTACCTTCACGGGAGACCCGTTTACCCTACCCTAAATCCGAAACCCTAAACACCCTAAACCCTAAATCCGAAACCCTAAAAACCCTAAGAGACCCGTTTACCCTACCCTAAATCCGAAACCCTAAAAACCCTAAGAGACCCGTTTACCCTACCCTAAATCCGAAACCCTAAACACCCTAAACCCTAAACCCTAAATCCGAAACCCTAAAAACCCTAAGAGACCCGTTTACCCTACCCTAAATCCGAAACCCTAAACACCCTAAACCCTAAACCCTAAATCCGAAACCCAAAAAACCCTAAACCCAAACGTTTGAGCAAGACGACGCCATGCAAAGGATCTCTTGCGTCGGAGAGTCCCATTCAAAAGGTCGGGGTGGGGTGTTGGGCGCGAAGAAATTCAAAAGAGGGTCCGAAGGTGGCTGCTGCTACTACTACTACTACTACTACTATTATGATTATTATTTTTATTGTCATCACTAAATCAGTATCATTATCATTATTATTACTGCTATTATTATTATTACTATTATGAAATTCGGTCCGAAAAACATAATGGGGATGGCCTTCTGGCACCTAATTCTACAATGGTAGAATGTGAGGACCCTCTGGGATTGTTTTGCGCAGGTTTAGGGCTTAGGGTTTAGGGTTGTCTGTGTGAGAAGGCAATCACTACCAACGCTAAATTTAAACCCCACTGCCCCCCAAATCTCTAACCTAAATCGCCATCGCGAAAGCTGCCGCTTCCTTTTTGGGACTACCTTCTAGGATTCTAAATATACACCACAAAAGGGAACTACTTAGGGGCCTATGGGTAGCAATCGTGCACAACGGCAAAGACCAACATGGCAGACATCAAGAAATTATCCCCCTTGGTGCTGAGGGCCTCACTCCTGAAGTGGTTTAGGGTTTAGGGGTTGTTTTGTCTGCTCGCCCCAAACTGCTTGTGGGTATGTACCTTCATGCAACCATGCGGACACGCAAAAGACTCCCCCAAATGACGCCCAACTAATCAACCTAAGCCTGAACCTTAAACCTCAATTGATGTCATGTATCCTAGGCTAGCTACTGTATAGACTCTAAAGAGGCTGCTGCAGGTGTTTGTTATCGGTCGGGCAATGGCTTGCTACATGTTTCTGGACGCCAAGTGCGATGACCATTGGTTTTGGAATCAAGCAGCTCAGAAATTTGGATACATACATATGTATATATATATATATGTTCTCATGCATTTATTTATTTTTCGAAAAAAGCATACTACTATAATATACTCTGAGACCGCATTCGGACTGGGGATCATGAGATACTGGTCCAAGGCATACCTTTCGGACAACCTCAGAACCTGAACGGAGTCCATTTGTCATGTCAGTGGCTCCCTGAACCCTAAACCCTTCCTAGGAACACCAGGACGCAAGCCGAAGTAGTCACGAATACAATCTAAAACATGATTATCACGAGGGTTAGGGTTCAGGGTTTCATCTCCGTGGCTCTCCCCTCTGCCACCCTCCCCCCTAAACCCCAAACCCTAAATCCGCCCGCCCCACGCCCCGAACTGTTAGTCGTCAAGCTGCGGCAGGCAGGCAGATGCTTCAGCTGACCTCAGTCTTTGCACGTTTTGTTGATGGATCTAGTAAACCCTGAGCCCTAAACCCTCAATCTAGAGTTTTGAGCGGGGAGTTCCTGGTGTACTACGCTCGCTAAGCCTACGCCCATCCCCGGCCTGCAGATTCAACCTATATACACTTGGAGGCTCATGGGTAGTTATAAGTGGAGTTATAAGTCCCTTACTATAGACTATGAGTATAGTTACCCTACTTAAACCCTACTTA
>CAJNJA010051853.1:6378-25325 GCA_905231915.1 Symbiodinium necroappetens
CCTATCTTAACTGTTAAGGCCGCCCCCTTAGCACCATCATCCTAATCTTCCACTAGGTTCCCCAGTAGTATCTGTTTGCACCCCTTTTTTTTGGGGGGGTCCTTTTTCAAACCAAATAGTAGGGGAAAAAGGGTACCGGTTATTTTTAAGAGAGGCCAAGAGGCTCAAATCTTTTTGTGGGCGGCCTTGTTCGTCCCGCGCTTTGAATAACGAGGCCAACGATGCCAGGTCTATCATTCTGGAAATCCAGAAGATTCTTCTTAAGCTGAGCTAATCCGGCTCCCCTCCATGACATGACCGCTCTTTGAGACTTGAGGTACCCTTATTGTTAAGGGGCTACTGGGGAACCTAGACAATCATCTTCTACTCAAGCCTCTAGCATCCCAATACCAATTCAAAGTTGGAACGCTTCAGGGTCTAGGGATGTGGTTGAGGGTTCTGTTGGTTAGAGGTATTCATTAGGGCTTTTTGGTGGTTTAGGGTTTTTGGTCGGGATTTCGGATTCAGGGTTCAGGGGCTTTGGGGTGTAGGGTGCAATGGAGACCCCGGGTGAACAAACCCGTCTTCTCTAAGAGGCCTCATCTCAGGATCCCTGATTCAATCCCGAGAATGAAAAAGGCGAAGGTGCTTGTACGTCAGATGCCTACACTTGTGTTGAAGATTTAGGGTAAAAGGTTTAGGGCATGGAAAGTCAATCTATCCTTGACTAGCTGCCTAGCTAAATCCTCATCAAGACTTTCTGAAGCCCTTATGAACACCCGTAGAAAATTAGAAACACCATCGAATAGTAGCCCTCGCAAGAATTCCCATGAAACCCTTGTGGTCCCCCTTTTTTTTGAAGAATCCCCCGGCGCAATCCAGGCGGCTCGACCCGCTGATCTTGTTGCGAGATGCGACGAAAGAGCAGAAGCGTGTCGGGGTCGCCCAGGGCGGTTTCGTGGGGTGTCTGTGTATGAGGCTTGGGGCGAGCTTTGTATCCTTTCTATATTGGTTCATGTTAAAAAACGTATTAAACCCCAAACCCGAAGCTTGCCCTTTGGGGCCCCCGAAGCCCAACAACCCCTAAACCGCTAAACCCTAAACCCTGAAATCCTAAACCCTAAATCCTAAGTCCCTATAAACCCTAAACCCCCTAAGTAGTTCCTTTTTGGGATTGCCTTTTGGATTCTGGTTTAGGGTTTAGGGTTTAGGGGTTTAGGGGTTTAGGGTTTTGGATGTAGGGTTTCGGGTTTAGGAGTTTAGGACGGTTTAGTATAGGGTTTATGAGGTGTGAGTAATTGGTAATCATATCCCTTTTTACGGTCCCTCTGAACTCAAAGTGCCATTTACCCAAAACTCCCGTTCATAGTGTCTCCAAGTTCATAGTACCATATACACCAAAGCCATAATTCACACGCCAAGGAGAAGTCACCGTGCAGATTAATCCCCAAACGTCGAACCCAAAGTTCTCTGAATTAGGGTACCTTTTTAGGTCCCCAACATAAAGTACGGCACCCTTATAAATTGGACCCTAAAAGGGACCCTAACTTAGAGAACTACCCAACTGCTTTTCGGCCCAGGCACACAGGGTAGGTTGTTTGAAGTTGCTTTTAGGATGGTAGGTTTGGTTGGGATCGACATTTCAGGGGTGTTAGGGTTGGGATCGTAAACCCTAAACCCTAAACCCTAGGGTCGATATCAGGTCTAGTCTAGGGCTTGGGGTTTGAGCTTTGGGGTTTAGGGTTTGGGGGTTTATGGTTTTGGGTGTAGGGGCCCTAGCCCGAAGGCAGGCAAGGACGTCATACACGCCGTCATGACCGCAGCAGCAACCATGCTGAACCACGCCGAGGCCCCAAACCATCTGAATCCTCATCCCAAACCGTAAACGCAGAACCAACAAAACAAACCCTTAACACTATCCCCTTGAAACCATAAGCCCCTAAGCCTAAATCCAAGCCAGAAGCCCCCAAACACCCCGCAAAGATTTGATAGCTTCGCTTTCCAGGTCACCAAACCCTAGACCCTAAATCCTGTATACCCTAAACCCTAAACTTCAGGTCACCATCAGCCAGGAATACCTGAACATCAACGGCTACAAGGTACATCGTAGCACAAGGCTGGGCTCCCAAGGCGTCTCAGGAGTTTGTCGGTAACCCCCTAAACCCCAAACCCTAAGCCATAAGCCACAAACCCTAAACCCTAAACCCCAAGCCTGAAACCCTAAGCCTGAAACCCTAAACCTGAACTCCGAAGCCTGAAACCCGAAACCTGAAACCCTGAACGTAAAACCCCAAACCTGAAACCCTAAGCCTGAAGCCCGAAGCTGTTACCTGAAACCTTACAAATCCTGAAACCCTAAGCCTGAAGCCCGAAGCCGGAAGCCTGATCCTTTAAGCGAAGCCCTGAACCCTAAGCCTCCAGCTCTCCACACCGACGCGGATCTTCGTAGCCTTACATACATTAAGGCAGCAGCTGCATAAAGGGTCCCTGTTGTAGTAGTTTTTGGGGACTAAGGGTTTGGGGTTTAGGGTTTAGGGTTTAGGATTGGGAAGGGTTTTTCTATTGATGCTCGCCTTCCAGCCTCTTGCCGTCAGTGCCACACCCATCTAACATGGAAGCTTGCCGGATTGTAGGGTTCCTATACAGCTTTTAGGGTTCAGGGTTTAGGGTGTAGGGTTCTGTGCTATAGGGGTTTCATGAGTGTCATGGGTAGCTTGGATATAGGCCTAGGGCTTGTACGATCTAAAAGCTTGAGTATTTACCAGGGTTCGTTTCGGCTTCCTTTCCATAACTGAAATACAATATAACCCCAAATCATATTGCAGCTTATAGGGATTATAGGGCCTGGTGCCAGTTGGATACCATGGTCTCACGTGTGGATTTGCGGATTAAGGAGTGGGTAATTATAGCTTGCGGGGTCAAGGATGCACGGGTGCCGCGATCAAAAGACAGCTTGAAGTGCATACTCTATCCTGACTCGCTACTTGTACAGCAAAGCCCCTGCGAAACCATTTGGGGATTTCGGTACATGCGAGACTGTACTATAGACCTCTGCTGTAACTGGTAACGTCTCATTCCGAGGACCCCTTCCTTTTAAGAGACCTCACAGTTTCTGCGACACAGCCGAAGGCTCAAGAGCGAAGGCTGTTTGTAGCCATCTGACGTACCATGCCCTATTAGGGTAGAATAGAGTGTAGTTGGGGGGGGGGGGTGCTGGTAAACCCCACGCCCGAAACCGTAAGCTTGAAACCTTAAACCCTGTGCCTTAAACCCTAAACCCTCTAAAGGTTAACTCTACACCCGAAACCCCGAACCCCCTGTTTGAAATCCCGAAATTTTTGAACCTTCATTAAAAAATCAAGCCCTTATGACTGCAAAACCGTGTAGCACACCAGAAGTAAAGCCAAACCCCAAATAAACTCTAAGACCCTAAACTGAAAGCCCTAAACCCTAAACCCCTAAACTCTAAAGCCACCCGGCGGGGCCAGGTGTGCCTACAGACGTGCGCCGGGAGAGCCCTTTTTGGACATTGGCTCCGTCTGGTGCGCTGACCGGGGGTTGAGGGTTCCTTTAAGGGTTCCTCTAAGGGTTTCGGAGGTTAAGGATTCGGGATGGGGGGCTGATTAGGGTCTAGGGTTGAAGTTTTCGGGATTCGGGCTCATAAGGGTTTAGGGTTTAGGGTTTAAAAGACCCCCAGAAGTGCCCTCTTTTTTTGGAGCCCTCATGGTCCTTAACTCAGTGGGTATTTCGGGTTCCTTTGGGGGGTAGTTGGGGGGTCCAGGTAGGGTTGAAAGCTCAGGGCTTACCCAGAGGCTCCATAGTAGTTCTTTTTTGGGGGGGTACCTTCTAGGATCTCAAAACAACCACAAAAAGGAACTGCTCTGGAGCCTGGGGCTTAGAGAGTTTAAGGGTTAGAGCTTCGGGCTGCGGGTTTTTAGAGTTTAGAGTTTGGGGCCTAGGGTTTAGGGCTTAGGGCTTAGAATGGGGAATATTCGTACGATGTGGAGAGGTTTTTGCGATATAATGGAAGGGCTCACAGGCAGTTTGCAGGTGAATCTGCGCATTTGTCTTTTGCCGTCCTTTGGATCGGCTGCCTTCGTCAATGGGCAGGTTTCAAGTCTCAAGCGTTGGCGCATGCCAGTCTGTACCAGGAGGTGGTAACAAGGTGACGAGCTATCGAAGCCTCTACAGCAGCTCTGATGCTTTACTGCATCAAGGCAAATGAAGCGTGTTAGATATGTTTCGGATAAGTTCCAAAGGCAGATGCGGATACGGACCCGTTGCATCAATGTAATGATTCTGTGATTTAGAAGCATCAATGGTTTGCGCAGAATCGTATAACGTGTTTTTGCCAGAACACCAAAGCTGGGCTGGAAAGGCAGCGGATGCAAAAAAATCATAATCCACGTATATCCACGTTGCTTTAGTGTCGGTCAACTCATTATGCCATCAGAGCCACTCTCAACCCAATATAGACCCCAGAAGGAACCTGTCTTGAAGGGTGCAAAGATAATGGCTCGACATACAAGCGCTAAACACCATAAACCCTATCCTATTGCCTCTTCGCAATGTACGACGAGGTACATGTACCACGAGGCCAGCAAGGAAGATGGGTCGTGAGCTCGGCCGTCGCATGTTCCGCTAGGACTTTTTGGGAGAGTTGCCTTTTGTTGCAGGGGTTCCATACTGCTCTTGACTACGTCTACATTGCTGTTTTTTTTTCTGGGGTTGTGGTTTGGTGAACAGGGATCCCCAAGAAATGCAGTCGCTGCTCACTTTCTACGGACGATGGAAGCGTATCTTACAATCCTAAAAAAATTCCCTGAAGCACTAAACTTGCCCTAAACCCAGAACACTAAACCCCCAAACCCTAAACCCTAAACCCATAACACTCAACCCTAACTCTCGAAACTGAAGTCCATGCTTCAAAGTTCTGTTCAGATTCGTGGAACCCTAACTCCCTGAACCCCTAAACCCATAAACCCCTAAACTCCTAAACCGTCCATGCAGGGTTGTTGGGAAGACCCCACCTCGAGGGCTTCGGAACCCGAAATCAACTCTTACACGACTAGGATCTCGAGCATTAGGGTTTAGGGTCAGGGCTTAAAGTTTAGGGTTTAGAGTTTAGTATTCAGGGCTTTAGGGTTTGGGTTTTTGGCGCAAACACAATAAACCTTGAACCTAACCCCTAAACCTTAGACCCCCAAACCTTAAACCTCAGCCCTAAAACCCTAAAACAACTACGTCAATCAGCAGGCAGAGCCGAGCAACCGTGAGATGTAACAGACAAATGGAAGGCTCAGGGTTGAGGGTTTGGGCTTTAGGTTCCTTTCAGGCGGGCTTGGGGTTGAGGGCTTGAGGGTTTATTGGCCTTATAGGGTTGAGGGATTTAGGGTTCACGGTTTTAGGGCTTAGGGTGTTTCTTGGGCTACGGGGTCTGGACGCCCTCATTTTCCAAAGGGTGCACAATTTCGGGTTCAAAGGTTGCCGGGGTGTAATTCGTTCGACTCCCGGTCCAGAACACCAGAACATCGACCGGATCGCTTTGCAGAGGCTTTGCTCGCCCAGGTGCGGTGGCAGCTTGCGCAGAGCGAGAGTATATCCTTATCGCGGGATGTACGCCGCCAACGTCTGGTGATCTGCTACGGTTTGCGCACCTCCGATTTGGATGTGCACCGCGGCATCTTTGGCATGGTCCGTGACTTTGGGGAGTCAGCCGGCGACATCTGGCGGGGCACCCGCCAATTCTTGAGGCGAGTTTGCACGCGATACGCGTGTCCACCTCGGTATTATGCTGGCCCCGACGCGAAATTCATGCGGAAGCTGTTCGACCATGTGAGGTTTCAGGGACTAAGTCATGCGTTTTTTTCGGCTCTGGCGAAATGTGCATAACCTTAATAAGCTAGGTCAAATTTGGCCGCCTTATGTTTCGGCCCAGATGGGTAGTTCTCTAAATTAGGGTCCCTTTTGGGGTCCTTTTTGTAAGGGTGCCGTACTATATTGGGGACCTAAAAGGGGACCCTAATTTAGAGAACCACCCAGATCCAAAGCCCAAATGTCGTAACCTGGTGGGGGGGAGGGGGGAATGTTGGGTTTTCCTGAACGAGCCTGAACCCTATAGTCCAAGCCCAAAACCTCTAATGTCTAAGCCCTGTAAGGTCTTACGGAACCCTAAACCCTAAATCCTTCTTGTCCCCTTTAGATCCCTCACAGGAACTTGTTCCAGGAACCTTAAAAACCCTAAGCCTTCAAACCACTAGCTGATCCGAGGCACTACAGCAAGGAAACTGCCCGAAAGCATGGGTCGGAAGCTTATCATGCCGAAAGGCTGCATGTACCCTTTAAAGGGTTCCTTTGAGTAGGGGGTTCCTCAGAAACGTACCATAGGACCTTAAGGCTTATGTGTATGTATGGGTAGTTCTCGAAAACAGGGTCCCCTTTCTTGGGGGGTCCTTTTTTTTTGTAAGGGTGCCGTGCTTGTCTTTGGGGACTTAGAAATGGACCCGAACTTTGGGGAAACTGCCCATGTACTATACAGGTACATGGAGAGCCTTTGCGATGGCCGCCCGGGGTCGGAGGGTGTAGGGGGGTGGGGGGTTTATGGGGTTCAGTGTCTATAGGGTTTAGGATTTAGGGTCACACGCTGATAATGGAAGATGATTGGGATTCTATTGTGTACTACGCCTTCGGACCATGATTGCTACTTCTACCAGTCTTCCAAGAATACTAGCAGTAGAACGAGATAGAAATTAGACCTTGCTGTGTTTCGTAGGATCCGTGTATGTGACCAGGCAGTGTGGACTAGGACGAGGGTTAAGATAAGAATTCCCGGTTGTGAATTTTGGAGAATAGCATTCGGGAGTTGTGCGAGGGTATCACAAATTGGTCTACAAGGCCTCTCTACTTAGTTTAACCAGTTCCAGGCTCAGGTTTGAGAGATGAGGGGTGAGGGCTTGGAGGGGGGGTAACAGGGGTTTAAGTTTCAGCCTGAATCATCCTTCATACAAAGCTTTTAAGTTCCTCCAACATTTTATTGACACATTAAATATATTCAAACCCTGTTCTCGATCATTAAGGCTCTTACCAATTTTCCAGGGGCAGATATCCTGGACATATCTACCAAATATCCTGGACATATCTACCAAACACTACAGTAAATCGCCGATTCCTTCAGCCATAATCCATCTAAGGTTAGTCCTCCGCAGTTTTACGCCCATCACTCCCCAAATGCGTCGAGCCAGGCAAAACGTACAAGTCTGGACACGAGATAGTTCTCTGAGATCTTGCATGTGTCAAAAGTCAATGTATGCCCCAAACCCTTTAAAGCCTACATCCTGGTTTGGCTCTCTCCCGAAATCTTTGGATGCGAGGGCTCCAGGGATGCAAGGGTCTGGCTTCCTTGGCAAGTATCGAAGTGAACTGTCCTGTATGCAACTCTTGGGAGTAGTAGATCATCTATATATACAATAGATAAACATACAGCCGCATGCGCGCACACAGATCTGTACTGTCGTACAAAAATCTGTTTGAGCCCAAGTATTTCTGTTTCGACATGAAGACACAAAGTTGCAAATGTATCTTCCTGTAGAAGCAACTGGAGGTTCCCACTCGCATTTGCGAACACCTTGCTGCGGGTACTTGTGGCTGTCAGGCTTAGATTTGTTGGGGCTCTGCTCCGTTTTTGAAGGGTTTAGGGTTTAGGGTTAGCTTTGTTGTGTCGGGATTCTGCTCGGGATTTCCAAAGGGAGTAGTGCCCCTTGACCGCTCAGATACCAATATCTGGATCTCTTTGCCCGATCGGCCGCGTGCTCAGCTGGCTCAAGAAGTGCGACCCTTTCGCTCGAACAGTTCGTAATAGTATCGACTTCTAGCTCACAGCCTTTGCAGTGCCCCGCTAATTACACTTCTTTTGAAACTATGAAGAGACGTATACTTGTTGAAACCTCGTCTTCAGTGTTTCGGGACCATATTTGCACCACTGCAAGTAGTTAAACTACTGTTGATGGTCGAAATCCTGCATTACCTTAAGGACCCTAAACTATGGGATTTGTGGTATATTCCTCATTATGGGTACTGCAGGATTTCTATCATCAACCGTATGAGAATTCTGGTATGGCCGCAGGTTGTAGGGTTTAAGGAGTTATGACGACCAGGCGTGATTCAGGATTTTTGTCCCCAAGCTGTCGTGCTTTGTTGGATGGGAGCCACCAAATTCTGTAGACCTACCACAATACGAAACACTACAACATAATCTTGGGCTGACCTGTGAGAGCTTGCTTGGGGTTTGGATTTCCTGCTGTTTGAAAAGGCCATTCCTGCATCGTGTTGTCCGTTTCTTCGTGGGAAGGACCCAGATTTTTCAATCACCATCTCCACAATAACACAGGATCACCGCCATGATTCCTCAAGGACTACATGACCCTTGCCAGTATGGCGCACGACATTTTCTGCCCACAGAAACCCTAAGCCCTAAACCCGGAACCCTAAACTCCAAACCCTAAACCATGAACTCTTTCATTGAGGCAACCCTAAGCCTAGACACCCCAAAGCTTCAAAGATCTGAAGCACTAAACCCTCAAGCCCTAACCCCTAGATCGGAAGGGGGGGGCCGGTTAGGGTCTAGGATTTAGGGTTTGGTGGGTTAGTTCTGCGTGTAGAGTGAGCTTGGAAGGAGCTCCTTTCCTACCTCGAGGGCTCCACGAATGCCTGCGAGAACATCGTGGAGGAGCTTGGTTTCAGATTGGGATTAGGGTTTAGGGTCTAGGGTTTAGGGTTTAGGGCTTAGGGGAAGGTATACATTACTAAATTAAGGGTGTTCTAGTGTTTGGCCGCACTGCATTTCCACAGCCTGTTTCAATAGCCTTAAAGGGGATCTAGGTCACGGCTCTACATAACTATAGTTACCAGATTATGGCAACTTTTACGTTGATTTAGTTTGTGCAATACAGAGCCCATCTTGGTCTTCTTCAAAGGGGCATCCATCAAGCCAACCTACGCCCTTAAACCCTAAGCCCTAAGCCCATAAGCCGGCAACTCTCGAACTCTTGGAGGATCCAAAAAAGCGCGGGCTCTCCTTCTGTTGCCGTTTTGGAACCCTAAACCCTAAACCCTGAACCCTAAACCCCAATCCCTAAACCCTACACGCCAAACCCTAAACCCTGAACCCTGAACCCTAAACCCTAAACCCTGAACCTTCAACCCTTGTTTGTGTTCCAGGACGTCCTCTACGGACGGAAGCGGCCCGAGGAGGAGAGGATGAAAGGACTCCCAGAGCCTCCGAGGTGGGCTTAGGGCTGAGGGTTTAGGGTTTAGGGCTTAGGGTCTAGGGTTTAGGGCTTAGGGTTTAGGGTTTAGGGTTCAGGGTTTAGGGTTTAGGGTGGATCTGGGCTTAGGGCCCAGACCTTTTTCAGATCCAGCCTCCTCTTCATAGGGGGGTTTTAAGGGATTCAGGGCTTTGGTTAAGGGTTTAGGGTGTAGGGGTTTAGGGTGTAAAGGAAGGATCTAAAAAGTAGATCCCCGAATTTGGGGCACTATACTACTAAGGGATACTTCAAAGGAACCCCCTTGGGGGATCTATTTTTAGATCTAGGGGGGGGCATCCGGCTTTTAGGGTTTAGGGTTGCAGGGTTTAGGGTTTTTTTAGGTTGGGGTATTAGGGGTTTAGGGTTTTAGGGATTAGGGTTGCAAGGTTTAGGGTATTTTAAGTTGGGGTTTTGGGAGTTTGGGGTTTTAGGATGAAGTTTCCCAGCTTTCAATCCCTTACTAACTACCCATAGGCTCCACAGTAGTTAGTTTGTTGTGGTTTATTTTTAGGATTTAGTATCCTACAAGGTAATCCCAAAAAAGGAACGACTATGGAGCCTTTGGGTAGTCTCTGAAGCGCCAGCACCCTCCCTAGAGACCCCGAAACCCTAAACCCTAGACCCTAGACCCTAAACCCCAAACCCTAGACCCTAAACCCTAAACCCCAAACCCTAAACCCTGAGATCTGAGTCTAGAGACCTCCCGGGCTGTCGTGACAGGGTTGGTTTGGGTTGGCCTCCGCATCCTAGAAGCATCTTATAGTATACTTAATTCCATGTTATACTTCAAATTGCAAACAGTTCGGTGTTCCTTATAAATAGAGTATCTTTGTACGTATACTTAATACTATGTTATACTGTCAATATGCCCCTCAATAAAGCCCTCTTCTGTTTATTTAGGGCCACGATCTTGCATCTCCCGAGGCACCCCAGGTGACTTTTGGGCCCAGGTTGAGGTCCGTCCACCGCCATCTGAGGTTTAGGGGTTTAGGGGTTTAGGGATTTGGGACTTTCCGAAAATTAGGGATACCTTATTTTGGGGTCCTTATAATAAGGATCCTACTATTTAGATATCGGCACAGGACAGCTTCGGCAACGTGTTCTTCCCATGGTTGCTGAAGGATTTCCTCGGCCTGGGCAAGTCGATCGAGGATACTTTAGGGGCTTAAATAACTGCCAGTTACCAATACTATTGTGGTGGTTCCTTATTAGAATCATAGTATAATGGGTCCCAAAACCCTAAGTCTATTTATTAAGGCCCCTATAGTATCCTGATCGCGGTGGCGGAGGCATGGCAAGGGCCGCTCTTCGAGGCGTTGCTTGAGCTGGTGCCTTCCACTGCCTATGTTGGTGGTGTGGTAGACCCTAAACCCTAAACCCCTAAACTCTAAAACCCTAAGCCCCTGAACCTTAAACGGAGGGTCACTCCTGGACGACTCCCAGGCGCTGGTGCCGACACCTGGAGAGTGCTCCTCGAAAGCAGACTTCCCCGAACACGAAGGAGACCCTGGGCCGTTTTTGCCCTTCGCCTCTTTGGCATAAAATGCTATGGAGCTGTCGTCCAGATTCCAACATCCTAAATGGGATCAAAAGTGGGCGTGGGGCAAGCTGCACAGGGTTGACATGGGATGGCTGAGTATTCGGTAGTGCTATCCCCTTATCGTCTCCACAGTTTTATGCTATAGTATAGAAGATACCCAAAGAGCACGCTACCAAGCCCTTTTCATGAATTCTTAGAACACGCTTCATATAAACCTTAAAATGTTCACTAAAGCCCGTTCTGCAAAACCCTTGTTACAAAACAAAACACTCAACACCAATTTAGGAATCGAACCGAAATCCTGCAAACCTCAAAACCCCTAAACCCTAGACCTTAAACCCTAAACCCAAAAACTAAAACCCCTAGACCCTAACCCTAAACCGTTTATCCCGAAGTCCTCGGAGAAAGCTTTGCGACTCCCCGGCCCCAGGGCAAAGAGGCCAAGAGTGGACGGTCAGCCGCAGGGCACCCAAGTGGGGTTCAGGGGTGTAGGGTTCAGGGTTTAGGGCTTATGGTTTAGGGTTTAGGGCTTAGGGTTTGGGGCTATGTAGGGTAAAGGGCTTTGGGGACCGAGGGTTTGTGGGTTTTTCTTTTTAAAATGGGTCTTTATGAAGTTTCTCTTTAGAGAGTGTGTGTTTGCGGGATTTCGGGGTTGTAGGGCTTCAGCACTTTAGCATTTCAGGCTTCTCAAGATGCTGGTCTTAAAGTGCAGCGTGGTTTTAGCGCATGCAGGTTGAGGGAGTAGGCTTTTGGAGCGGAGTAGGTCTGTGATGAGTTTAGTCTGTTGAGGCTTGGGGTGTGGGTGTCCTATGTTTCACAGCTGAGTTGGGTGATGTTGTGTTTGTCAGGGTTCAGTGAGAGCTTATAGTGATTAGGAGACTAAAAGAGCTTCCTTTAGGGTTTAGGGTTTAGGGTTTTGTGTGTGTGTGTGCTCTGTCTGTCTGTCTGTCTGTCTGTGTGTGTGTGTGTGTCTCTGTGTCTCTCTGTGTCTGTGTGCGTGTGTGTGTGTGTGTCAGAAGACGCCGCGGCCAGGCGACGGAAGCGCCCCTTGGACTCCAGCATCTGAGAGGCGCTAGCAGGAAGCGACTTGTGAGATGCGTCGCTGCATGTTCAACTCGGAGCCTTTGTAACATTAAGCATGGCACGGCCCTGGGCATGAGGGTACGGAGCTGAGAGCTGCAAAGGTTTTGCTCTCCTCAGTGGCATGAAAGAGCACGCCCGGGCCTTACGCCTTAAGCTCAGGAAGAACGAGTCTCAGAGGCTACTGTGACAGTTTGGCCGTTCCAGCGCACGTGTCTCTGAGGCGACAATCCGAAACTGCAAGCTGGGAGCAAGCAGGTGGACCTGGGCAACTAGGCTGTTGATTAGGAACCCTTGCTGGACTTCGCCATCTCGGTATTTCAGGGTCGGTTCTGTGACATTCTACTGACATTTGGTGCCAGAGTGATTGACGCAACCACGTGTCATTTCCACCGGCTTGCAATCCTTTACGTATTCGTCTTCACTGGCTTGGCAGGGTAACTGTTCTGCTTCTTCTGAGCCGCTGGTTTTCTGTTCAGTGACCTGCCGACCACGTCCATGTGGTCGTTCTCAGTCTTAGCCAATCCAGACATGAACTGGCAACTGAGATGTGCACGACATGTCCCGAGTCACGTGGACTCCAGCTTTCGTCCTGCCATGGACCAGGCACTTTGCAAGGGCTGATGAGGGTCCGAATTGATCACCGCTTCCTCAAGAACTACGAGCGGCTTGCCGCGTCTTGGCAAGACAGGCGAGGCTGGCCAATCCCAACAAGCGTAACCAACCCCGAAACATGTTCCTCTTGCTAGAGAGGCTGAAAGCCTTTGCAAACACTAGAGTTGACAGCATCCAACCAAGAAGCGGCCAATATCACCGCCAACTGGATTTAAGCTGGAAGACTGCAGGCCCGAAACATGGTACTATAGCCTTATGACAAAGGCCACCCTCCTGTGCAGAGAAACTGGAGTCCACAGACGTGTGTCCGATTTTTGGCTAAGCATGTGGCCTTGCCTAAGGATAAAGACGGCTGGATTGAGAGAGCATTTGCAGCCCGGAAAGCAAGTCAGCTAGAAAACACTGGCGACTTGCACACATGACGGTCGGCCTACCTGCCTTGAGCAGATAGCTTCTTCAATGCAATTCCCATCATTACGAGCCATGTGCTTGCGGTTGACAGACGTTGCTTTATCAGTAATCTCTTGATACAAGCTCTTTGGCACTCTGCGGCCAAACCAGAAGCAACATCCCAGGTCAACTACTATGCAGGTGCACCAGACGGCAAGCACACAAAGATGAGCAGGGACCTCACTGCGCAGTTGCGGGCCTCCGTAATGAGCATTCCTTGCAACGATTGCTATTGCCCAGAAGCAAGGCGAAGAGTTGGTTCGGTCCGTGCACCTCTTTTCCAACGAACCGATCATCGTCTTCCACCTCGGCAGCCTAACTCCCGTATCCTGGCTAAGACGCAAAACAGCCTTTCCAGTCGTGTCAGCTAGATTCAGCTAGACGCAAAAGAGGAGGGAACTAGAGCATCAAGCCGGGTGAAGATCATGGTGCCCTTCCTACCTCACCCGGTTCGCCTGAATCCAGGACGATTGGACTGCCAGCCGCTTTCCGCGACTACTGCTCATGTCACTGCCTGAGAGAGATTTGGCAGAGCTTGTCAGACTGAGATGTTCTGACAGCTGCCCAGGAAGAGTTGATTCCTAGAGTGAACACCTGAGTCTGTTTGGTGGAAGGCATGTATCTCCTTTGGGTCCAGCTGTGCCTCGGAGTCGCCGGCCAGCATGTTGGGAAGGATTGGGAAGGGTCGATAGGGCATGTGTTTCTCGATCGATGTACGATAGGGGGATCTAGAACGGAAACTGTGCAGCTGGCCTGTGCAACTGTGTCACAAGGCTTCAATTTCAACAAGATCCGCTCCTTTCTTCTGGCACGCGTGCGCGTGGGCGTGGAGCTGGACTCGGATCAGTTTGTGGCTCCAGGCCACGCTGGCACCTTGCAAAGCTCTTTTTTGTTGCGGATGAGAAACAGGCGGTCCTTGACTTGCTTGTGCAGCTGATTTTTTGCGCCCCAGGCGTGGACTACATGTTCAACATGACCCAGAGGGAGATCACGAAGGACTACCCGATCCCCATCCTGCCGGTGCATTACTTCAGCCACCAGCGCAGCATCGTCATTCGAGCATGACGTGTGTCATTCGCTGTAATGATAGGTTGGACGCGGTGTGGAACCTGACTCTTCCGATTACCCCAATTCAAAATGCAATTCCAACTGCAGCTTGCAATGCGCGGTGCGCTGTTTCCTCAAGCCATCTCCGCCAGCCTTTTTGTTTGTGGATTTGGTCACGATAAGTTAACGCATGCCAGCGCTCCGCTGAAACAGCTCATTAACTCGCTGCCATGCTTCCACATTCCTACAACGTCCGCGCTAGGTTTCACGCAGAAAGATGCACCTTCCAATATCTGGTGGCGCCTGCGCCTTAGCGTTTCGGCGAAAGGTGAGAGCTTTATGGGGTGGTTTGGCCAAAAAATAGCAACCGAGCAGCCAGCCACAGTTCGACAACAGGCCGGAAACTTCAGCTGAAATTTGCACTGCAGCTCTGCACTCTGCACTTTGACAGGCCGCTTCTGCACGGATCCACCGCATTGCGAGCGACACTCCATGCGCTGGAGTCACGCTCATCCGACCTGGACGTTCTGGGCTCTTCCGTGGATAGGCGACTCCAAAGCAGAGCATTGCAGAGACACACCTTGACCTGAGAACTGCGCTGTCCCAGGCACCTGGCTCCGAAGGATTCTCCGGGATGAGACACTGCCGGACTTGGGAACCGGTTGTGCGGCTTCAAGTTGCACCAGTTTCAGAAATTAGGCTGCCTTCGTTCGCTCGTACTCCAAGGTGTGTCGAGCGTGTAAGCTGGATTGCTCCTGCGCAGTTGTTGCAGGAGGCGCCAAACATGGGTGCACTTCGGGTTGCTGACATTCCGGAGGACCGCCATTAGCCCTGTCCAGAACAACGGGCGCCGACAAGAGGATGTGCAAGGTTGACACTGGTGCACACCACATCTCAGACGCGTAACTTGTACCTTCAAGGGTGTCTATCTTCCCGTAGGCTGAGCAAGTGGAAAGCTGTGCTGCGGCGAAGCGCAGAATCTTAGCGAGCGGGTATTGTCTGCAGCAGTTCTCGCGTGACACTACAGTGGCCATGACAGGACGAAGACATGCTGAATGTGGCTGCTTGGGAGGACAAGGCCTGCAAGATGTTTGCATTTGAGCTTGTCTGTCAGTAGCAGAGCTGCAAGCGCAAATGACTTGGAAAACTCGCCAGGTCACGAAGCAGTGGTGCAAGTTCGACAACGACTCCTGGCTGCCTGCTCTTAGCTGTGCTTCGTGTGTTCGCTAGAATTCCGGTTCAGTGCGGGCTTCATTCAGGTGCAAGCCCTAAGCCCAGCTCGGCATGTCAATGTCTTCGGTCGTGGACTCACCCCAGGACCGAACCGAGTTCGAGGAGCCTCCTGGATCGATAAACAGAGACTGCTCAGGGCATCAGATCTGTTGATTTGGCTTCACCTTTGCATCAGTTGTGCATAAACATACCTATATAGGCAGTCGGACATGCCGACAGAAAAATGGATCGTTGGAAATGTGCATCTTTCACATGCAAGAATCAGAAAACAACATATGTATGCGTTTATTTATCAATCTATTTAGCTAGCTACATACATGCGAAACTTCGTACACACATGCTGACAGACAGCCGGGGACGGACCGACAGACATGATCAACATATCACGCAAGCACATATAATGAGTTATGACACTGGTGATGGTGGTGGGGAGTGATGAAGACACATAGGCCACCATGACACAGGAGTAGCAGCAGCAGTCAGTCGTCGTCGACTCCGTCCTCGTCGTAGTATCACTATCTGCCTCTGTTGCCGCAGCTGCACTCATCAGCATTAATATTTTGTTTCGTTTCCCGTGGGGGCGGTGGCCGGAAGAATGTCGCTGTTGTCAATGTGGCCAAGCTACTAGCGAGATTACTTCCACAACCATTTCCGTGGTTGCGACCCGCTGCTGTTGGCACGGCTCTGAACATGATGACTACTGTTTCTCGTGTTGCTTAGTTTCTCGTCACAGAATTGCACTCTTGTCTTTGGCTGAGCCGCTCTGCAGAGGGATCCTGGACCACTGGGACCTTTGCTCTTGCTTCATCCGCACTTTCCCAGCCCAGGATGATCCGTTGGAACCCGGGAAATGCCAATAAGTGCCCCTCCGGCACTGGCTGTTCCAACATCATGGCTGATATGCGCTTCTACCCCAAAGGGGCTGCCAAGGCACGGGCCTTTTGCTGTTCGAATTTCGCAGAGAGGTCGTAAGATCTAGTAATCTAGCTTCCCATTCTCGAGTAGCAACTATGAAGCTCCCACCTGTCCTTCAGCCATTGTCAAGAACTCCACCTCGATCGCTGGATCCGGCGATTTGATGGCAGGCGCATTTCACTGCGCACAATGCCAAAGACCCGGTCGAGACCAAGAGGCTGGACATGGAGTCCGGGCTTCTTGTTACGGTCACGGCGATCTGGCGGGCCTGTGTTGTCAACCATGCTGCAGGTGGATCGACCGAATCAATGACCGGTACCAGAAAGGCCTATACCCCACCAAGATCATCATCTACCAGGCGAAGACGAAGTCAGCCATTTGTTCAATGTCGGTTGATAGCCACGTACGCCTCAACGACCAGCCGCTGTTCAAATCTCCGCCGAAGAGAAACTCATGATTCATCATCTCAGAATCATCTACCCTGAAACTCGAAGCCTGGCTCAGGGGAAGCTCTTCGCCACCGGCGAGGAGCTTCGAGCGAAGTATCCCGAGCTTCCGTGTCTGCTCTGATCGGACTTAGGATTTCGAGGGACTTGGATGGGATGTCCGCAATACTGCATAGTGCAGTGGAGGCGGAGGCAGCAAGCACTACGGGTCCTCATGCACTGGATGCAGCGCTAACTTATGCTCCACAAAAGAACTAGGGTGGAGCCTTGAGCGACTGCCCAGAATGCTACTGCCCAAAGCGGCTGCAATCGATGGCCAAAATGGAGCACGCTCCGACAAAGTTGCTAGAATCTGCTAGCAGTTCTTACAGTAAATCCACTGGATTCCATTGGACACGCCGTTTCGCGGGACACGAATTCGACGTTCAGTCTGAGGCAAGAATGGGGGCGTGTGCAGCGCAAGCTCTCCTCAACACAAGTCCCAACAGTGAAGAATGTCAAGTCTCTATTCGAAGGTGTTCTAAAACTTCGTCCAAAAACTTCGCTGATAGGAACGAGCGCATAGTACACTAGATGCCCCGTGGCAGCACTAAAGTTCGATCTCACAGCCAAGCTCGTCAGCCGGGGGGGATCGGACAGGTGCGGGTTGCAACCGTCGCCTCCGAAGATTCGGCTTCAGTGGCGCAACTCGTTCAATATCAGATGGTTGCTTTGTGTCTTTCTCCTGCCTGTGACATGTCGTGCTGACGATGGCACACGGCATAGTACAAGTCAGGTTGTTGCTCGCGGTTGGCAGCTTCATTTCATGTTGCTTCTTGCTCGACATGTGTTTCTCGACACGGCTTATTGATTGGCCCATCGGAGTCGTTTTCCATCTACGCCCCACTCAGTGCTTCCTAGAGCAAAAGCAAGAAAGCTTCACACTTCACACCTGAAGCAGTATATTTGCCCCCAGGAAGGCATCCACCAGCAGAACCGGCGCCTCAAACATCGTTTTCTGACAACCTGACCGCTAGCCGCTAGCACACTCACATCGATGATCCCGACCCCTGGCAGGTCCTTGCGCCAGGAGACGCCTCGCAGAGAGCGAGAGGACCACGCTGATATCAAAAGTTGAGAGATTTTACTGGCCTAGCGAGCGCTTTACTGGCTAAGCCATTGCAATTTACTTAGATGAGGCTTCTAAGGGTCCGGTAAATCTTCGGACGGAGCAAGAAGCCGCCACTGATGTGAACACTGCGCAATTGGACCTTTCTCGCAGTCCTGGTGGAAAGCTGCCTCCGTCAGCGAGCTGAAAGATCACGGCCAGGGACTGACGCAATATTTGGAGCTGCTTGTTCAGCGATTCTTGTGGAAAAGGTTCGCATCCTTGGGATGCCTGTGCATGTATCGATGAAGAACTGCCACGATGATGCAAAGGCGACAGTTCGCCGCTGCGTTCGCCCCAATCGCGCCGGGAGGTGAAACAGGCCAGCTAGCGGCATGCCGCGGCCCAAAGCCGGTCGAAAGTGGGGAGTTCTGTTTGACATGCAAGAATTGCACAATACCGTAAGCGAGTCGATCACTTGCATGTTTGTCAGTACAATGAATGTGCGCATGTCTCTCTACTCTCTACGTGTATGGTGTTTTCGTCGTTTACTTACATACACCTGTACATATATACATGCATACCGCATACCCCATACATGCATGCTTTTCTAGATAGATCCGGAGAGAGATATGTATGTATGTATGTATGTATGTATGTATGTATGTATGTTGGAGTGTCGCACATTGAAATGCGTGCCATCGCCGGGATTCGTGGGCGATTTTGAAAGGCGTTGAAATTGCGTTTTCTGGTATAATAGTCACGGCAACCAGTAGTGGGAAACATTGACAATGGTACTGCGTTTGGTATACGACAGTTTGCATTCTCGTATGCATCAAGACCTTTCTGCATCACGAGCTACAAGATGTTACAAGAATGTTGGAAGACACGGGCCAGGGCTGGCCACGGTTACCACGACTCGCCGACAAAGCAATACTAAAGTGTGCACAACGAACATACGTGCATGAACATTTTATACCCGCATATGTGTACAGAATATTCATGTCGTGTGTTTGTGTGATTTTGTGTGTGCGTGGATCTACACACGCGGTTCCATAGGTGTTTGTACACATGCATGCATAAGTACCCAAGGATTGCCTTCGCCTTCGCATGTCTATGTACGTCTCAAAACGAATATACTTCTCTGCATGGATGCGTGCAAGGGGCAACGTTCTCATTTAAGAAGCCGACCCAATCACTCACACCTGCGTGTGGATGTCACGAAAGCTAGCTCTGTGGAGCTTGTGGGAGTT
>CAJNJA010051864.1:1086-25324 GCA_905231915.1 Symbiodinium necroappetens
CTACTTCTCCTACTACTCCTACTCCTACTCCTACTCCTACTCCTACTCCTACTCCTACTCCTACTCCTCCTACGCCTACTCCAACTCCTACTCCTTCTCCTGCTCCTACCCCTCCCCTACTCCTCCTCCTACTCCTGCCGCTACCGCTACTGATGCTGCTGCTACTGCTACTACTACGACGACGACGACGGCTACGGCGACGACTACTACTACTACTACTACTACTAATACTACTACTACTACTACTACTACTACTACTACTTCTACTACTTCTACTACTTCTACTACTTCTACTACTTCTACTACTACTTCCACCACAGGACGACCACTACCAGTGCCAGTACCAGCACCATTCCAACCATCATTACTATACTACACCACTACCACTCTACCAATACCACTACCGCTGCCACTACCAATACCACCACTCCTGCTCCTGCTCCGACTCCTCCGCCTCCTGCTGCTGCTGCTGCTTGTACCACGACGACGACGACGGCTACAGCTGCTGCCGCTGCTACTGCTACTGCTACTGCTACTACCACCTCACTACTACTTCGACCATGGCGAAAGCAGCAAGAATGACGCTGCAATTGATGCTATTGCTACTGCTATCGTGATTTATTTTCAGTTCGGGGTAGTAATTCAACACAATCCGGCTGGCTTGCAGAGATTGCATTTCCACGGTGGAAAGCCCTGCAAGGCGCTGTCAACACACTCTGACTGTACAAAGGCGGCACTTTGTGAGCAGGTAGAGAGAAGACAGACAGAAACCCATGACGTGCACGCAGAGACCGTCATTCATGCACACATCCACCGACACACGCCTATATACATACAAAAATGCATACAGGCGTACGTACGCCTGCATTGCACAGACACGCAACACCACATACAGAGACCCAGAGGCACACATTTGCGAGGGCTGTGCACGCGTCGGCATACGACGTACGCCTACATGTACATGTACTTTGCCACCTGCTCTCTCATACGCGTCCAGACACACTGGTGCGCAAACACCGCACTGCTAGCTGTTTCTCCTCGCCTCGTTCATCCTGTATTTTGAGATGGTTTCTCACGGCAGAGAGTAGATTTCCGGCCATGGTACTCGGGACACAAGCAAGAGCCAATGATATCTGCCCGGAGGACGGACGCACACCATACCAGGTGGCGGCTTTGCCCATCCGCCTGCAGATGAGACCTACGTGCCTGGATGTTTGGCACCTTGGTCTAAGTAGCTTTTGTACCGCTTCTCCAGGTTCCCAGACATTCCCCACCACGACTCTGAGGACTGGCCTCCTCCGCAGCTGGCCCTTGCCGGCGGGCGAAGCAGGCTTAGTGTCCCTCCGAAGTGTGCTGGAGGCCATCGGAGAATGAGCGTGGGCGCAGACAGCATCGACACAAAGCTTTTCCCTGCCCCGTGTCTGGTTCTCTAGACTCTAGAATCCCCTCAACCCTAAACCCTAAACCCTGATCCTAATTTAGAGAACTACCCCCATGGTGCAAGGCCAAAGGCGAAGCGAACGCTGCAAATGCTGCTGGCTGGACACCTCTTCTCCTATGCGCCATGGTCGACAGGCCGGAGGATTGCGAGCTGCGGCTAGTGTACCCATAGGCCCCCAAGTAGTTCCTCTGTATGGTTTATATTTAGAATCCTATAAGGTAATCTCAAAAAGGAACTACTTAGCTCATTCACTTGGTTTTTTGTGGCTCAGGATCTAGCTTACCCTGAGCACGTGAAGCCGGAATTCTTCAGATACCAACCCCTTGATCCAGGGGCGACGCAGTCGAGCTGCTGCTGAAACACGGGGCAGATCCGTATCAGGCGAGTCTTCTGCACCAGGGAGTCTAGAAGAGCCTCGTGTTGAAGATGACAAGAAACAGCGCCAAAAAAGCTAGGAAGACAGCAAGACTGAAATTCCACGTTGGTGAGGGTCAACGGGCGATGCAATTTCAGCCTACCCTAAACAGCTCACACTGGAACCGAAGGCCAAGCAAGTACCAGGAAGAAAGTGCCAGGTGCAATGTAAGAGCATTCGTCCCAAACAAAGGCTACCCGAAACAGATAAGACAAGACAATCGCTCCACGCATGTCTTTGGCCCAACGGCAAAAACCGTCGGCGCGGCAAGTTCGAGATTCTATATGCACTGCAATGCAGGCCGGCCCTCGCGGACGAACGGCCATGCTCTGGGCAGACTGGCCTCTCGGAAGCACTGGGCATTGTAACTGCTGCTGCTGCTGCTGCTGCTGCTTCTTCTGCGACGACGACGAGGACGACGACTGCCGCTAAACTTGCTGCCAGCCAACAAAGTGAATGTAGGACGAAACTGACGAAGCATACATCTCTTCGTGAGTGCTTCTGGAAGACCAGAAAAGCCAACGCTAACATTTTTGTCATGGCCATCGGTGGAAACCGCGGAACGATCTAAAATACCAATGTCGTCTTCATCGTACTGGACCAGCCCCCAACTGCATCTCTATCAGGGCATCCGAAGACATCTCAGACAAAGTCACGGTTGCAAGACGTTACAAGCCTGGTAGACATGATGAACCCTGCGTGACTCTTGCCATAGCTGTATGTGTATGTGCGCACGAAAGTTCAGACAGCAGTGCATACATACACTCTCATACTTAGTATCCATGTTGCTTCTCTCGCTCTAAGGCAGAACGTGTGGAAGAAAGTAAGGATTCTTCACATACGACTTACTAGATGATCACTCATCCTCAGTCGCTGTTGTCATCATCATCATCATCATCATCATCTCATCCTGATCCCGGAGCCCTGAATCTGCAGCACAGCCATCAGCCATTGCCTGGAGATCTACAGCTCCAGAGGCTTAGTGCGTTTCGTGGTGTGAACCTAAGCCCCCAATCCCCAATCCAAAAACAAAAGTGCCCGAAGGCCCTAAGGGCGATCCCCCACAAAAGGTACCTAAACCCTAAACCCTGAAATCCCTAAACCCTCAACGCCACAAAAGGTACCGCTGCTCATCGGCCCTGGCTGTTTTAAAGGCCGAAGGCCGGCGAGAGAAGCGCGAGGATCGCGAAGGCCCCGAGAGCCCCTCTCGAAAGGGGTTTTAGGGGTTTTAGGGTGTTTTAGGGGGTTTTAGGGGGTTTAGGGTTTTTTGTTAAAGGGTTGTTAGGTTTTTTTTTAAGGGGTTTTAGGGGTTTTAGGGTTTAGGGGTTAAGGGTTTAGGGGTTTAGGGGTTTAGGGGTTTAGGTTCCAGATGGCAAGGGATCTTTTGTCCATTGTAGGCTCTCGGAATACTGAAGTTGCAGGAGCTGATCACGGGAGCGTAAAGTAGCAGTATCAATAAACACAACAACAATAATATTTCTCGTAACCATCCTAGCAACTCATGTCTCGTGCGGTGGCGTTTTGGAGGCTGCCTTGGTTCCGAGATTCTTATCGGAGGCCGATTTCATTTCAGGCTGCACAGGTGCAGCTAATGAAGGGGTTTTGGGGTTATCATATATAATAAGGAACTCCAAAATGTTATCATCACTTAGGCCCCACTAGATAGTATCGGCGTTGATTGCAGACGAGAAGGATAAGGATTTCGTTTCGGGCTGTTCCTCCCGAAAGTCCCATCCGAACAGATGCAAAGACACAGGCCTGAAAAGACTGCAGACGGCGATGAAGGACCCGCTCCTATTTTGCTAGGCTCGTCCTTGATGGCCAACCTTTTGCGTTTTTGTTCGCTAAGGTTCTGTGAGTATTGCCTTGGGTGGGTGTGGGGTGCCTCGGATGCGATGCCACCAGCACTTCTCGCATGTCTGCAAACCCGTGAGCGCAGCTGCGGGCTCGAACAGTGTTCGGGCAACTGTCCCTGAAGCTTGTGAGGATGTGCCTTCATAGTAAATGAACATAAATATAGAGATGAATATAAATATAAACATGAAGAAGTTACATACATACATACATACATACATACATACATAGATACATACATACATACATACATAAATTATATATATATATATCCAATGCCAAAGGTTTGCAGATCGATAGGTTTCGCCGCAAGAAGCGTGGCCGGTTCAAGTGCACTGTGCCGTAGCACGTCCTGGAGTCCAGGCATGACGTAGAGCCATGCAGCCCGGGCCTGAGAAGGTCGGACCGACTCTTGCAATGGCGGCGGCCATCCTGCAGACAAAGGAAGACTTTTTCTTGGCAGTGCAACATGGAGATCTTGATGTTGCCAAGGAAGCCGTCGAGGCAGTGTTTGTCATGAGGGTGCTGTCTGGCCGGTCTTGGGGAGTCGGGGCCCATGGAAAGAAAGCAATCGCTTAATAGATATGTATCAACCCTTAACTCTCTTTCTCAGACC
Source organism: Symbiodinium necroappetens (assembly GCA_905231915.1). Classification (NCBI taxonomy): domain Eukaryota; class Dinophyceae; order Suessiales; family Symbiodiniaceae; genus Symbiodinium; species Symbiodinium necroappetens. The sequence goes on from CAJNJA010051864.1 coordinate 5,413, forward strand.
TGACATCCATGTATGCATGTATACATGCGTACATGCATGCCTTCGTTGGATGAATTTGTTACATACATACATAAGCATACGCATACATACATAAACATAGCCTTTCACGTACATGTATATACATACATACATCCATCCATACATATATATATACACACATACATGCATACATACATACATACATACATATATATATATAAAGACATACATAAAGACATGCATGCGTATGTAAATACATATGTACTTGCGTACATGCACAGACACACACACACACATGTCTATGTCTATATATATATACACATACACCTATGTAAATGTATATATGAGAGTACATGTGTGCGTATATACAAATATGTAGAGAGCGAGTATGTTGGCACATATATAATTACATGTACACACAAATGCAGCTCCAGAGACAGACACAGCGAGAGGGAGAAGAGAGAGAGAGAGAGAGAGAGAGAGAGAACGAACGAAGTGGGGATAGAACAAGCTCAGAGAGTATCGGGGGAACTTTCGGGTCTTGACAGCTTTAGCCTAGTCTCGCTAATCTTGTTTTAGTCGAAGCAATCCCTCGATACTGATGTCGACCTGCAAAACCATGTTGAAAAACTGCTGGAAATATGGTAGGCCTCACTACTCTTACAATCTTATATCGTACTTCATCGTTGTCACGCTGACAGTGCCTAAAGGGGAAAGAAACATCCAGCAGAGAATTCATGGGTGTCCCAAAGCTGTACTGTGCTTGGCCGGGGGACAAACTCCGGAAAACAGTAAAATAGCAAACTTTTCACACCCCCTGAAAACCCCATGAAATGTGGGGGGCCAACTGGCCGGGGGGTCTAACCGACCCCTCATGCCCTGGGGAAGAAGAGAGAGAGAGTGAGTGAGTGAGTCAGTGCATATATGGGGTTTCACTCTCCCCCACAAGGCCTCACAACAGGGGCGCACCTTTCGGTGCTTGACAGCTCCCTGGACCCCGGAGTGAAGTGAAGTGAAGTGAGTGCGGGAGAAGAAGAGGGATCAGAGATAGATATTGTTAGAGTTAGAGCTAGAGATAGAGATAGACAGACAGACAAACCTTGAAGCCTTAGTGCCTAAACCCCCGAAGCACCTAGCCCGACCTTAGAATGCTTAGAACCGTTTATGCTACCCTTAGAGTAACCCTTTCTAACAGGTGTATCAGTCTTATTATCATTGTTATTCCTAGCGTTGTTATTATTGTTATGAATATTCGGTAACGCTTAACCCTTAACCCCAAACCCTAAACCCTAAACCCTTACGAGGTGGCGCAGCCTCGTTTGACGATGAATGGATGGACCTTGCTTTTCGCGGCCGCAGCGCGGAATGCAAGCCTTGGGGGGGCCGAGGTGCGATGTTTAACAAAAATTGTGGTTTAGGGTTTAGGGTTTGGGGTCTCAGGGTTTAGGGTTTAGGGCCTAGGGTTTCGCGTGCACTTTTACCCTGAGGTGCCGAATAACCCAACAGGCGTGTGTACTAATTATGGTCTTTCGGCCCAAAGCCTTAACATATGAGTTCTCGGAGCCTTCGGACCAAGGCTTAAGGATAGATTGCAAAGGTAGCCCGTAATCTATACATATATATATATATGTATGTTATGTTATGTTATGTTATGTTATGCTCTGCTCTGTTCTGTTATGTTATGTTATGTTCTGTTCTGTTCTGTTATGTTATGTTATGTTATGTTATGTAATGTATGTATGTATGTATGTATGTATATATATGTATGTATATATGTATATATATATATCAGGGTCTCGCATTTGTCGTGAGATTTCCCTTGATGATGACACCTCAAAAAAGCACTCAGGTTCTGTGCCGCCGTTTGATTGCCAGGCACGTGAACGTGAGAGGCAGTGATAAGAAGGGACGGACTCCGCTTTTCTACGCGGCAGAATCAGGTCACGCCTCGCTTCTTGGATGTCGAATTCAAGCAGTGTTTGAAGTTGCTGTTTTCTGCAGTCGTAACCCGCATAGCGACCCTAGCACCTTGGTTCAACAGGCTTTGCACGTACTTGGTGACCCGAGTCGGCATGTCGGTGGATGATGAGGATGACTCCGGCCTTACTCCACTAGCCTGCGCCCTGAAAGCCGGAGAGATCGATGCATCCGTCACTTTGCTGAGGCAAGGAGCCTCGCTGGGTTATGTGAACAGCAAAGGTAACGCAGTCTACCAGTTTGCCTCCGAGTACGTCCTTGGCCTCCTTCAAGGTAGAAAGGGGCAGTGGGTAAAACCCAACACGAACCGGAAGCGAAGTCTTCAAGACTCCCAAGCTTGCGACCTTGAGACCCTCGAGGAATGGGCTGCGAAGCGTCCGAAATGCTTTGCAGCCGGGGAGCCCATTGTGAGACACCTGGCCGACCGAGTCATCGTCGAGAACGAGACCCACTCCGCTTTCGTACCTCTCAAAGATCCAGAGTTGCGAAAGGTGCGCCTTCTCGAGAAGGGGCTGGTCCTTGACCAGGCAAGACTCTTTCAAAGCGAGCTTTTTGTGCATGCTATGCCTCCGGAGCATTGGGCAGATACACTGGGCACCCATTCCACTGAGTCTGTTGCCACCAACCGAATACGCAGGGTCGTGCAGTCAACATCTCAAGACAGTGAGACGATCGTTGCTGCAGTTTGCCGTGCTTCCGGGCACATCGTTGGCTTCTCTCGTGCTTCCAAAAGGCCTGCGGTTTTCGAGTACTGCGCTGTTACCACATGTTTTTGTTTCTTCTTGAAGCGGAACACTCACATTAATCCCAAATTCCCTTACCCTGGTACCCTAAACCCGAACACAAAACCCTAACCTAAAAGCCCTGGGCTGTAAATCGCCAAAACCCTTGTACGCTCAACCCTAAGCATTTCGAAGCCAGAGGCCGTTTGCAGAGCTGTACATTGAGACGTTGAAAGTACAGGCTGGACGTCGCCTGTTTCCGTGGGCAGAGTACTGGGTTTATTTTCAGAGATTAGGGCCGTGATTCGGACACACTTGTTCGTATGATGTTGCTGCAGAGCAGGACATCATATGAATACGATCAAGAGAAGTGTGTGCTCGTTTGTGTGAATTAAACCTGCTTTCAGCAAAAAGATTCATGTGTTAAACTTATGCCCTGAATCCTAAACTGTGGCTACTACAAGCTTATGCAGACTAGGAGCCCGGCTAAGCCAATCTCCTTCCTTCGGGTTCCTTCTTATATACAAGCACATGCCCCAAATCCCCCTTGTAGCTCTCAAAGCCCCCTTTGTTCTAGACTTGATTTATAGAACCCTTTCTAGATCCCTTTGAAACCCGTTAATCCGGCAAGTGCATAAATTTACCCGGTTTTGGGCGTTGAATCGGCCGCAGGGGCATTTAAAGTTAAAAGGAACCCTTGGAAGGAGCCCTACGCAGATCCTTAGGGCCCCCAAGAAGAGAGGCTGGCCACGAGCTTCAGGGCATCGCGCGGCTGATGATCCAGGCGGCCGAGATCCAGGCGGCTAAGAAGCTTTGTCAATGTTACTTCACCAGGTAGGGTTTAGGGTTTAGGGTTTTAGGGTGTAGGGTGTAGGGTTTAGGGTTTAGGGTTCAGGGTTCAGGGTTTAGGGTGGTAGGATTGTAGGGTTTAGGGTTTAGGGAGGTCTTTGGTTGCTTCTATGCCAGGTAGGCGTTTGGGATAGTATGTTTTTTTCAATGTGATTATATCAGGGAGGTCTTTGGAATGTTTTTTTCTTATTTTTATCTTGCTTTGGTGGGCTTAATGGGATCTCATGTACGAATATTTGTCAGAGGCCGCGAAGGGCCAACCTAGTGTAGGGGTCGAGAGACTGAGAAAGATTATCCCCTGGTAATGCCCACATCGCTATAGTGTAGTATGCCAAACATGGACGCCTAGTTGAAGCACCAATAAATTTCCTTAGGGTTCCATAAAACAGTTATACGACAATAAGTATTAGTTGCTTTTGTTTATGAGCGTCTCTGGGATTGGAGGGGTTCCATAAGGGTTGTTTGTCAATGTTAGGTTTTCTTCAGGGTTTCTGCAAGGGTTGCTGCTTTGTGAGGGGTCCTAAGGACGATTACCGGGGATCTAACGAGGCCGACCGGGGCGAAAAAAGGGGTTCGGGATCCTTTTATGCGGTTTTGGTTGGACTAGGACATAGAAGCCTTCTAGAAGGTCTATATACCCTAAACTCCCCACCTGTAGTTTCCTTTAAGTTGGGGTCTCCCAATAGTCTCAAGTCGTCTTTCCTTTCTATATAAGTGGGACCAAGGAAAGGCTTCGCAACTGCAAAGGTTGGGTCCCGCTGCCTGCGCCAGAATGTGAATGCCCAGCGCTTCTTCAAGCGGCTCGGGTTCGCTGAGGTACCTGAGCCTGCCAACACAGACCTTCACAGCCCACTCGTTGATTGCATTAAATTCGAAAGAGCAGTCGCCGTACGCCATCGGGTTAGTGGTAAATCCTCGATGTAGTGTGGTCGACCTGATAGCACCCATGCGCAGACAACTTGCGCGACGGACAAGATGCTGTGTTTTTCGTAGCCATCGAGGATTTGCAGCTACCACCTATCATTGAATGTATGTGGATTTCCATGTGGCCCCGAGTGCTTGGCTCTCGAGCTGGTTGCATCTGATAATGCCCGACAGAAAAATGAGAGTTTCAGAAGCACAGGAAGCAGTAGGAACATGATCATATGGACCCCTAAATCAGGGAGCTTCGCGAAGAGATGAAGTTGGAGGGGACCCCTCGCACGCCACATGTCAGGTGCCACCCATGAAACACTTGTTGGCATTCATCCTCGACCACACGACCAAGACCCAAGTCGTAGGCAAAGAGTCCACTCGAAACTCATGCTCCGCATCCTTAAATCCCTTAAACCCTAAATCCCGAAATCCCCATCGGAAGCCCTTGCAGAGAGCAGGATGAGCTGGGAGGGTCGCTGGTGGCGGCCTTGACACCTGCTGAGCTGTCAGCTGCCATGGATTATCCAGGCGGGGTCAGGCAATACCATGATACTATAAGGGTTCCTACAAGGCTTTCCATAAACTGTAAGGGCTCAAAACAGGGCCCTGACCCTGAACTGAACGAAACCCTAAAGGCTTTAGGGTACATTCGAGCACCTGGCACTGCGAAACCTCACCCCAAAATAATTGTGTTGGAATGTCCCTGGCATAGTTGGCTTGTGCCCCCAGTGGATGAGAACTTAAAACAACGGTTCGAAGCCCGAAGTTCCGAAGCTACCCTATCATGTCAACTCACCGTCATTATCGTCATGACATGTCACAACTATACCCGTTGTTCTCATCGCCGCCCTCGTCCTTCTCCGCACCACCCATGATCACAGCGGGAGCTTCATTGCGTAGACCTAAACCCTGAACCCTAAACCCTATATAAACCCTAACTCTAAACCCTAAACCCCTAAAACCCCTAGAACGCCTAAAACCCCTAAACCCTAGGGATGCAGGCCGGGACTTCCAGGCGTTGCTGGCCTTTGCGCTGCCACGGCAAGCAGAGGAGCCTTGCTCTCGTAAGATACCTTATTTTGGGGGTTTAGGGTAATAAGGATCCTACTATTTAGGGTACTATATTAGACCTTGTTTTGGGGTTCTTGTAGTAAGGATCCTACTATTTAGGGTGCTATATTAGACCTTATTTTGGGGTTCTTGTAGTAAGGATCCTACGATTTAGGGTACAATATATATATATATTATAGGGTGGTGGCAGTCACAGCAGGGATCTTCATGAGGCGGTGATACGGCAATGATGCTAATGATGCCAGCGGTTTTTTTGCAATAATGAGGCTAGCGGCAAAGAGGAGAACGACGGAGAAGATGAGGAGGAGGAGGAGGCGAGGAGGTGAATAGCATCATAATCATGATGACGGTTATGCACGTGACGGTGACCATGATGGGGACGATGTCGATAACGACGACGGAGACGATGTTAAGGTTCGACGACGGCTGGGACTGGCGAGGTTGCGGTCGTGGAGTATAGTAGGTTCATCATAATGACCATGTATTGAGTGTCTTCGTAATCTCTGACCGGACGCGTTTTTGTTTATCTTTTTCTGGACTTATGGAGCTAGGTTGAAGAGGTCCAGTCCGACAGGGCCTGGTTCGGGTTGTCCACCACACCTCGGACGTGGAACCATGATTTTCGGGTTATCCGGGTCTGGGGGTTTTGGGGGCCAGCGTTCGGAGAGTCGACAGCCAGCTGCACATGGCCTCCAGGAGATATATGCTTGTAACTTCCCGCTATAGAGCCCCTAGAGCCTTAAACCCTTCAAAGTCAACACGAGACTCAATACCCGTATAGACCCAAACCTCAAGACATAAAGAGACTCTTCACACAGCCGAGGTTTGGGAGCCAGTCAGGATGGGAAACTCAGCGGCTAGCAGCTTGCTCTAACACATGCTTACATTGAGGATCTTGAAGTGGTGCTTCTTGAATTCATGGTCGATTCAATTTACAATGCCAGCTCCATGTCCCCCCGGATGGACCCAGCTCAATCCCTAAAACCCTAAAACCCTAAACCCTAAAACCCTAAACCCCAAACCTAAACCCTCAAGCTCCATGCCACTTTGAGGCAAGCTCTGGCTCTCGGGCGAAGAGGCCGAGGCCGAAGCTGAGGAAGCTCCGCTGCAGGAGGTGCTGAGCCAGGCTTACAAGGGGGGAAAGGAAAGCGCGAGGGCTTTTGGGCATTTTGGGTTTTTTTAGGGGTTTGGTGTTTAGGGTTTAGGGTTTTTGGGCATTTTGGGGTTTAGGGTTTAGGGTTTAGGGGTTTAGGGTTTAGGGTTTTAGGGGTTTAGGTGTTAGGGTTTAGGGTTTTTGGGGGGGGCCTGAGAGCTTCGGGACGGATGGTTGCTCAGGTAGAGGTAAGGGCCTTGGGAAGGTCTGGATGTCTGTAGGGCAATATCTCTTCTTATGCTTACCCATAGGCTCCTTAGTAGCTCTTCTTTTCTGGGATTACCTTATGGAATTCTAAATATACACCATTTAAAAAGGAACTACTTAGGGGCCTATGGGTATTACTTGACTTGTGATACTTTGGGGTTTCTAAGGTTCAAGAAAGGTTTCGGAGGGGTTTCCTTTGCGCGAGCTGGCCTGGGCGACTAGCTTTAAGGCGTAGGTGGTTGCAGGGATAAGATGTGTAGGCTATCCTAAACCCTAAACGCCGATGTACACGACTATCGAAGACTCGTCGAAGACATCCGGCGGGGCGAGGACTGATTGAGGGTTCAAAATGAAAGAACCTCTAGGTGGGCAGACATGCTGCTAGACGCAGACTCTGACTCTGCAGGGAGCACCTCCTGCAACGACGGTAGAGTATGTAGTACATCAGGGTATATTAATATTGTGATTACAGTATATCAGAGTATTACTATTATTGTAATTCTAGTAGATCAGAGTGTTCTTACTATTATTGTAGTCATAGTAGATCAGAGTATATTATGTATTGTCAGTATAGTATATCAGAGTATACTATCGTAGATGACAGTGCCAGAATGGCGCCTCGGTTGGACTTTTGCTGAAACCCGGTGGGGAGACGGAGCCCGACAAGATTTTTTTTAAGAAAGTGTCGCTACGACAGCAACAACGAGGAGAAGTGATTTGTCAAAAAAGGGGTTGTAGGTTTCATGTAGGGCTTATAGGGGGTCTAGAGGTTGTTCGCATACTTTGTTCGCAGAATCAGAGATTTGTTCCTAGTTAGATCCTTGCATAGCCACTGACATTGTTCCTGCAAGATGATACTGCAAGATACCCACCAAAACAACCTTGATCGAACCGTTACTTCTGATTCTAGGCGCTCGAAAATGTCTTGGGCGATGACACATACCGTCATCATAACTAGAAGGCAGTTGCAGCTACAGGCCGCGGGAAGCCCAGCAGTAATCAAACCCCACACACAAACCCTAAACCCTAAAACCTGTGGGTTCCGAAGCCCCTAAGCCTAAAGTAGTTCAATTTCGCCTTCACAACGACCGGCACCCCTGAAGGCAAGAGATTAAGGGTGCAGGGTTTAAGGAATCCTCAACACTAAACACCCAACCCTGAAAAAGCTGAAGGCCTTCAACTGTTGACACGACTGTGGAGCCCTGATTCATAAACCACCTTTCTGTAAAGGCCTAAGTGGCATGATCTCCGATATGCATCCGTACTTCTGAAGACGGGCTTACCATTTATCACAAACATTCCAGCGTAGTCCCTATATCAAGGCAGCCCAAAGCCCTATTCGAATTTTTCAGACTCCTACACTACTCCCCAAACCCTAAACCTAAACTCCCCAAACCCTAAAACCCTAAAATCCTACACCCTAAGCTCTAGTGCCCTAAACCCTATAAACCCTAAACCCCCAAACCCCAAAACCTAAACCCTAAATCCTAAACCCTAAACCCCAAACCCGAAATCCCTAAAACCTTAAAAACCCTAAACCCTAAACCTAGTGCCCTAAACCTAAACCCTATAAACCCTAAGCCCTTGATAAAAAAAAACGTGTCCTCAGCCAGCTTCGAATGAGGCGGTTGCACCGGATCAGCAGAGCTGCTCCTCGGCTCTGAGAGAGAGTTTCCAAGCCTTAGATAGCCAATGGGAGTACTTTAATAAACTTTTCCCCGGGGCTCCGAATAGCCCAAAGTAGGTACTATTTACAGACTTTCGGCCCAAAGTAGGTCCTATTTATCCTATTTGTATACTTGGAGCCCTGGGGGTTTTGGCCTTATCTATTATGTCTGTCCTAAAAAGTTTGGGAACTTTTGTGGGCCAGGCTGTTGAAGAAGGGAGAAGCACCTTAGCGTGAGGGCCCAGAGGATCCAGTAATGAGGGTTCCACGGTTTAGGGTTTAGGGTTTAGGGTTTTGGGCTTAGGGTTTTGGGCTTAGGGTTTTGGGCTTAGGGTTTAGGGCTTAGGGTTTAGGGCTTAGGGTTTCACGGTTTAGGGTTTAGGGTTCCATAAGGCATCTAGGGGGTCTAGAGGACTTTCTACGGGGTTTTCAGGTCCAAAGGGCCCAATAATGTTTAAGATCGTAGTTGTGCAGGTTAGTATTTGGGAGATTATCTAAGTTAGGGTCCCTGTTTAGGCCCCCACCATGGTAGGGCACCCTTATAAAAAGAACCCCCCCAAAGGGAAGCCTAATGAATTTAGAGAACTACCCATTTTGGGAGATGTTCTAAAGCCCTGAAGCCTTTCGATCCTAAAGCTCTGAAACCTGGAAAGCTTGAAAGCCCTGGTAAAGAAGGGGCCTGAAAAAATCAGAATCGGGTTAAGGGTTTAAGGTTTACGGGTTAGGGGTTAGGGTTTAGGGTTTAGGGTTCCTTTCAAGGTCACGAGGGTTTAGTTTGGGTTTCGGGCACAAGCCGGCCTTAGTTTTTTTTTTCTGTTTTTTGGTGAAAGGGGGGGGTAGACGTAGACCGTGGTACAGTTACTTACTTAGGGACTTGTAGTAGGGAATACTGTTTGTGAATTCGTTCTGACTCCCACATTATCGCCCTGATTAACAACCCACCAGCTTGCGGGGATTATCGTCGGAATCCGAACATTAATGGTGGTGAAGGAGTCTAGGATTTGCAGGTGGGTAGTTACCCTTACAGGAGCCTTATAGAAGGTCTATATACCTTCTGGAAGCCTTATAGAAGCCCTATATACCCTAAGCTCCCCACCTGTAGTTTCCTTTGTTGGAGAGGGTGCCTCATTCATCACACTTGGTTCATTAGGCCACCTGCCAGCCCTCCCAAACGCCCTGAAGCTCCAAGACCCTGAAGTTCCAGGTTTGAAACTTCTGACAAAAGGACTCGGAATAATAATAATTGAGAATACCCATAGGCTCCATAGTAGTTCCTTTTTATGGATTCCGAAAGCCCTAATAAATCTACTTTTTGTACGTCCCCTGCATTAGATCCCGAGGCGTTGTGCGACCGGCATCAAAGCCTCGACTAATCTGGGACATGCTGGCTATCTTCGTGCTTCTGCCCCTTGCTGGCTTTTTGGGGTTTAGGGTTTAGGGTGTAGGGTTTAGGGTTTAGGGGTTTAGGGTTTAGGGTTTAGGCTGGCTTTGGGGACGGTTGGGGGCCCGGGGTATTCGCGTTCAGGTTTAAACTTCAGGTCTGCCATTGGGGTCGAACCTCGGTTGGACAAGATACAAGCCTGAATGATTACCTATATGGGTAGTTCTCTAAATTGGGGTCCCTTTTTCGGTCCTTAACATAGTACGGCACCCTTACAACAGGGACCCTAAACAGGACCCCAATTTAGACAGCTACCTATGTGACTGAGCACAAGACAACCTACACCAAAGCACTATTTCATGAAGCCTGGGATACTGAGCCCTAGCTGCAGCCCAAGAAGCCTACCCTCTTCGGGGGCGTTAACCAAGCCACGATGTTGTTCTGGAGCCCAAGATCGGTAGGTTTCTTGGAACCTTGAACCCATGAACTGCTTTCTGTCGCAGATCCCTAAACCCTAAACCCTAAAACCGGTAGAGGGCGCCTAGGTTGAGGATTTAGGGTTTAGGGTTTAGGGTGGTTGGTGCTTTCATGGGCTTTGTCGGGTTGGTTGGGGCCTTAGTTGCTGGTTTATCTGGGAGCTTCTTTAAGGCCTAAATAAGTCTGGGGCTTTATATATGCTCTGTTGAACTCTCCTCTTTTCTGCTTTCAGGGCCTTCGGGTAGGAAAGCAAGCGTCTCTCACCGAAGCCTTCAACCAACCCTACACTCCCAAAGCCTTAAACCCTAAACCCTAAGTAAAGGTTGTAGGGCAAGTTGACTGAGGTACGACCTCGTGTCGGTACCTCTTGATGCCTTCCGCTTGCAGCAGACGGTTACTCGGCAGCCTTAGCCAAAGGGTCCTAAAGTACCTAAACTAGGTTCTCCAGTAGTGCCCTTTTGCCCTTTTTATTTGGGGTCTCCTTATTAAAGCCGAATATTGGGAAAAAGGGTACCCTTATCATGAAGGGGTTAATGGGGAATCTGGTAAAAATAAAAGTGGAATGAAAGTGGAATGTGGGGTTTCTTTTTCAGGAATGAATTTCTTATTATATGATTTTGGGAAGTATCGCCCATAAGTATCGCTCATAACAGTACATGGGACCCCCTTTTGGGTTATGAATGCCGCATCCTACCTCAAGGTCTCATTGCTTCTGCTTGAATCTCGAGCCTAATCGGGCCTGCGTTAGGGACCCTGCAAACATGTAAGAGATGGTAGGTCAGGGTAGCTGTTTGCTTTTCCTGCTTGAGGGCATCGGCCATGGCTTACGGCGAAGTCGTCCATCGCTCATCTGTTTTGTTCAGTCATGTCAATGTGACTGCTTGACCTCCGCTGGGTTTTAAGGCCTGAATTTCATGTTGGGATCTATGACCCCAGGCGGCGGACGTGCGCATGGTCTTTCAGTTTGCCGCACCTTGGGCTTTAAGCCCTACCGACCTGAACCCAAAACCTTAAAACGCAGTTGTAGGATTTTTGGAGAAAGGGTTTTAGGCATCAACTGGACCCTATACAGAACCTGCATTTGAACATGGAAATCACAAAAAGCGATTCGTGACAACGTAGGTCTCTTGAGCTTTGGAGGTTTGGTTGGCAAATAGTATTTGAGTTTTGAGCCCCTTGGCTGGTGTTTTGTGCGCTTCGGCTTTGTGAAGCTTAAACCCACGCCAAGACTCAAGACCCAAGAACATAAGGGTTCGGACCTTTTCTGGAGAAAGTATTTTCACTGTTGGACGAGCTGGAGCCTATAGTAGGAAGCTTCTGCGACTAAACCCATGTACTACAATCAGGATCTGGGTACCGAACACATTAGCCTAAGCTCCATGAGCCCTAAACCTACATATCCCCCTTTTTCTAAGAGCGTTGAAGTCCAGATGTTAGGTGTTCGGCTGATTCGCTCTCCGGGTTGTCTTCGTGATTCTTTGGACGTGTAGGATACGAGTATAGTCCCTATACAGAGCGATGGTAACCCAGACCTGAGTCTAACTAAGTGTTGCTTTTAATGTCCTGGTCTCTTGTCACTGCTGCTAAGGAACTGGATTCAAGTTACCACAATGGGGATCTATAGTAAGTACTACAGTTTTTTCATCATGGTAATTATTGTAATTAGTTTACTCAAGCTACCTAACAAGAACCTAGTTTCCGCGTTGCAAGGCCCATCAAGTCCTAAGCTTCCGGAAAACAAGGTCACGCTTTATTGGCTGCTGGACATCTTCGCGTCCTTCGCGACCGCCGTGTATGTGAACGGCAAGCTCTACATGCGACATTGGGACATCGCACCAAGTCCGCATGTTCATTTGTAGACGTGCAGTTGTCCTTAACCCTACAGCCTAACCCTTATGATCCAAGGCGATCAGTACTGAACTTGTTATTTCCCCTGTAGGTGTGCAGGATTTGGCAATGCTTTGGTTGGGTACAGCCTGGCACACTTTGCTGCCATGACATGCGTGATGTTTCATTCAGGAGGTAGTGGTGGCAACAAATCCGAGGACAGATGTTATTCTTGTTTGCAGGCAGTATACAGGCTGCTAGAGACTTGTGTTTTGGGTCCAGGTCGCAGAGTCCGGGGCTGGCAGGTTTGCAGCTCAGGGATTCCGAAGATGCCAGAATTTGTGGGCAGTAGGGCTTCTAAGCCCTAAGCCCGAAACCCTAAACCCTGAGTACCCGCAGCTCTACATACTAAGTCCGCTGAACCCTTTCGTGGGTTTTCGATTTGCGTGGGGTCTTCTAGCGGTTGCCGGGGTGTGGCCTTTGCGTGGTCGTCCTCTTGGGCTAGGTTAGCATGTTAATCGGAATATGAAATATCGCAATTGAAGGACGAAGAATCACACCGCGCGGCTAGGAATATCATGAGGACCCTACATGGGACCTGAATAAGTAGCTATATTATCCCCTGTCCCTTTGTGCCATTACCATGAACTACCCGAAAGCCTTACGCAAAGAGTGAAGTTCGCTGAAAAGCCCAGGCCAAAGCGTACCCTAAACCCTAAACTGTTCAGGCATGTGAAGTTCGCTGAAAAGCCCAGGCCAAAGCGTACTGTCGCTCCTGGTTTGTCTTCGATGTCCTGGTCCTCGTCCCTGACATCTTCGTCCTGGTGGGTGATGCTCAGAATGCGTATCCTGGCTAAGGGTTTTAGGGCTTCGGTTTTGGGCGGTTTAGGGTTTATGGGGGGTTTACGGTTTAGGGCCAAGTTGAGCCGTTGATTCATCCACCCGCTGTTTCTTAAAGGGTGATGATGGAGATCTAGGGATCCTTCTTCATATGGGGGCCTTTCAAGAACGGGACTTTATTCATCAGCGGTCTGCTGGCCCCTCCCCCGCCTCCACCTCCCTCAAAGACACTGAAGGGTTGAAACCCTATGGAGCTCCAAACCCTAAACCCTAAGCTCTAATTAGTCTAAAACCTGTTTAGGGTTTAGGGTTTAAGCTCTCGAACCCTAAACCCTAACTACCCTCACCCCCTAAAATCGAAACCCTAATCGTTAGGGTTTGAAGACCGTAAACCCTGAACGCTGACCGGGGTCAAGCGACTTCCATGACCTTCTGGACACTGGGTAGGGTTTAGGGTTTAGATGAATGCATAGGCATAATCCCTACATCCGACTCTCGTAGCCCTTTACCGGGGACTTTGGCTTCTTAAATGATTCCATTCGGGAGTTCATGGGTTGTACGCGTGTTCTAAGTGCTTGCATGCGGCCTAAAGGCTGCAGCTACGTCTTTTGGGGAGTTTTTTCCCATAGGCTCCATAGTAGTTCCTTTTTGTGGTGTTCCAAAAAGGAACTACTATGGAGCCTATGGGTAGAGCTTGCGACTGATTATAAGGTATGGAGACCCTTGCGAAAAGTTGGCAGACCCGGCTCTTACTTCGTAAGACTATCAGGATATCTTCTTGCACCTAAGGGTCCAAGTACCCAAATAGTAAGTAGGGTTTCAAACTCTAAAAACCACTCAGAGCTAAATCCAACAATCCTAAACGCGTACCCTTACCGACCCCTGTACCGAAACTAAACCCTAATACACAGAAACACTTCTATAAAGGAACCCTTAAAGGCCCTAAGCCCCAAAAGGACCCAAAAAGGAGCCCTAAACCTAAACCCTTACAGGAACCCCAAACAGGAGCCCTACGAGGCCTCTCCTAAACCCTACACCCGTAAAAACCCCTTCAAGGGAGAAACTCTAAACCCTACACCTGTAAAGGAACCCCCAAAGCAAAAAACCCTAGACCCGTAAAGGAACCCCAAACGTAGAAACCCTAAACTCGAAACCCTGAAAGTAAAGGAACCCCCAAAAAAGGAGCAACCCTAAATTCCAAACCCTTAGAGTAAAGGAACCTCAAAAAGGAGAACCCTAAACTCCAAACCATTATAAACCCCAAAAAGAGAGCCATAAAAAAAGCGCCAAAAAAGGGAGCCATAAAAAAGAACGCCATCAAAAACAACAACAACAACAACACCAACACCAACACCAACACCACCACCACCACCAACAACAACAACAACCACAAAAACGCCGCAAAACAGGATCGAAGCAAACGGCATGGGCATGGCCCGCGCGCTGCGAGCCGGTCGGCTGATGCGCTTCCTTCGCTCTCCGGCGCGCTTTCATTGGGGCCTTTAAGGGTTCTTTTACGGGTTCCCTTTAAGGGGTCCGTAAGGGTGCTACAGCTTTAAGGGTCCATGTACTCAAAGAGTACGTATATACTTTGGCCTTAAAGTAGTCCCTATGTTATTGTTTAGGGTTTAGGGTTTAGGGGGTTCCTTTGAGGGGTCCATAAGGGTACTACAAGGGTTCAAGGTTGTCGGACTTAGTGTTTTAGGGTTTAGGGTTTAGGATCTTTGGTTTTGGGGCTTAGGGTTTAGGGTTTATAAGGGCTTAGGGTTTAGGGTGTAGGGTTTAGGGTCTAGTCAGGGCATCCCAGCCTCCCCAGAATCCCAAACCGTTAAAAAATGACGGAGGCTTCCTCCGGCTGCTTCGCATTGCAACTTGGCCTTTTCTTTGCGCTAGGGCTTTAGGGGCTTTGGGGCTAGGAATTTAGGGGTTTAGAGTTTAGGGGTTTAGGGTTGAGGGGTTTAGAAATTTAGGGGTTTAGGGTTTCTTTCTGGGTTTACGTAAGGGTTGAGAGTTAAGGACCCAATTTTCTGAGCGGAGCTCCAAAAGCCCCAAAAAGCCAAGAGCCTAGAGTTTTGCAAGATCCGGTCTTACGAGGCGCAATCCCCATAAGAGGGAAGCTCGTAGTAGACTCCCTTCATAGAACGGGAAGCCCTAAACCCTAACCCCTGCTATAGAGCCTGCAAAAACCGAAGCACGAGTAAAACCCTCATGTGATGCGATCCCGAACCTGAAAACCCGAAGAACGCAGCAGGGTTTTGCCCCAAGACGTAGCTGGCCAACGGGAGAACTTTAAGCTTGCTGGCCCTTAGCCCCAAAACACCTTAACATATTTTTTGTTTATTCCAGGAAGTTTGATCTCTTTGGGTCCGGGTATTGAAGAAGAAAGAAGAGTATCTCGAAGGTAGTGCTTTCGTGAAATTGGGTTTCGAGTTTAGGGTTTAGTGTATTGCACATGCTACGTACCCAGCCCAGGCCCTTCCAAACTGCCTTAATCAAGGAAAAAAATCAATTTACAGTAGAACCCCGAAGCTTCATTACAGGATTTTGCAGTCTCTGGGGAGCAGCAACCCCAAACCCCTAAGCCATCATCACGGCGCCCACAAGAACTGCACGCCTAGTCATCAGATCCTGTGCGTGCGTGTTTGCGTTCTTGCGTGCGTGCGAGTGTGTGTGTGTGTGTGCGTTGTTCCAAGTAGATTAAACTAAGTCGCCCTGTTTAGGGCTCGACTCAGCGTAGACCAGTTTTAGATTCGGGGCCTTAGGGGTATGGTGCCTGGTTCACTAGATGTTCGCTGCAGTAGATTCAGTAAACCCCAAAGCTCATAACCCTAAGATGGCACACTGTGGACCACCCAAAATGGTCCTGTCGGAGGCAACTCTAAATGAAAGCGGTTCCAGAGAGACAGAATAGTGGGGTCTCGGGGTTGAAATCTCAGTGCCCTCAACTGTATTTTTATATAGATATAAAAACAAATAATTATAAATACGAATACAAATATAATAAATACACAATTAACTAAATACATAAAAGAATTATATATATATACATACACACATACAACCCTTTAGGTCTGCTTCGCAGCCGAATGATATTTTGGAATAGCCGATGTCCGAAACCGACCAGGTGAAAGTCTTCAAGCTCTTCTACACCGTTCGGACCAACGGCTCGCCGTTTCTGCTGGCGTTGCTTTGGCTGAGCTTCCTTTTTTGGGGGGATGTGTCCAGCGAAGCTCGGGAGCCATTGGGCATGCACGAATAATTTAGGATTTTAGGGCTTATGGTTTAGGGTTTAGGGAAGTTACGGTCAAGTATTCCTACCCCTGGTAATAGCGGTTTCGCTTATGGGCTCTGAGTTAAAGCTGTTGGGATCACTTAGAGTGTGATACCGGCTGAATGTGAGGATCCCTGTCATGATCCTGGTTCGGGAGGGGGGATTCATCAATCCGGCTTTGGGGTTTAGGGTAGGGTTTAGGGTCTAGGGTTTAGAGTTTAGGGTCTAGGGTCTAGGGTGTTGATCAGATTACCTAGATTACCCCTCACTTCTTTGGGGGCACCACTATGACTATGAGAATCCTGCATTGTGGACCTTGGTCACTCACGGTGGAGCTGCTCGTCAAAGTAAAGGTGCGAGGTTCCGGGTTCAAATGGTTCATTTGGGGTGTGGCATTATGGGTTGGTAAGAGCTCGTTCTAGACGATTTTCGTCGCTAGAAAATGAAACTTGAGGATTAGACTTCAAGCTAGCGTAACCTACTTGTTGAAATGTCGTTTTCATTTCTATTGTTGCGGCTCCAGTAGGAACAGCCATGAGCCAGGGTCGGAAATCCTTCGCAAGGCTTAGTGTGGATGGTGCAAAGGCATGTCTACTGACAGCTGGGGTGGCAAGCCCTTGACCGGGGTGTCTGAAAAGGGGCTTAGAAGCCTAAACCCGCAACCCGAAACCCTAAGCCCTAAGCCCTAAACCCTAAACCCTAAACCCTGACAGCCCCAAACCCTAAACCTTAAGCCCTCAACTTCAAATCTCCAACTCTAAACCTAGGTCCACGCCCCAAACTCTTCGAACTCTCAAGGCCCCTATGCCCTAAACCCTAAACCCCTAAACCCTAAACCCTAAACCCTACGCCTGTCAGGTTGAACATCGTCAAGTTCACAGTCTTCGCACTTTACTTGGCCGCTTTGCCGCCATGCCCCGGGCACACCACACTTCGATTCCTCTGCAGGGCTTTGTGGATTAGGGTTTAGGGGCTATGGTTTAGGGTTTGGAGTTTGGGGTTTAGGGTTTAGGGGTTAGGGTTGCAACAGCCAGGGTTTAGCCATTAGCTTCAGCAGGATACAAGGATAGGGGCTTGTAGCACCGAAAGGCCTGAACCAGAGCGCTTTACACCCTAAACCAATGATCCTGAACTAACGACCACGACCCTGATCCCAAAGAGCTCTAAATCTAGAACATTTTCAATTATAGGAGCCTTATAGAAGGTCTATATACCTTATAGAAGCCCTATAGAAGCCCTGTATACCCTAAACTCCCCACCTGTAGCTTCCTTTAATCTAAAGCTTCTTGAACCCTTCTCGGCCTGTCAAGCCAGAGGCTTTCGGGCTTTTTTGAGGGTTCCAGAGCTCAGGAGAAAGGACGCCCTAGCGTTGGTCCGTCGGGACGCAAGGAAGATCCCTGTAAGACTGAACCCTTTAAGGCTGCTGATCCTCGGGTGCTAGGGATTAGGGGGTTAGGGTTTGGGAGTGGTTTGGGGTTTAGGGTTTAGGGTTTACGGATTAGGGTTTAGGGTTTACGGAGGGTTTGGGAGTGGTAGTAGCAGCACCCGGCAGCCCGAGGAGGAGGAGGAGGAGGAGGCGTAGCAGCCGGAGCGCATCAGCACTGTGAAGTAGCAGATTCAGAACAGCCATGTCAAAAAGTCGATGAAACAGATAGACCCACGTTATATTCTCCAGACCCTAAACTCTAAACCCTAAACCCTAAACCCTAAGCCGCACGCTCATCGAAGCTTTCGGACGCACCAAGGCTAGGACATTTTCAGGTGAGTAGTTACCGTTATAGGAGGCTTATAGAAGTTATATACCTTATAGAAGCCTTATAGAAGCCTTATATTACCCTAAACTCCCCACCTGTAATTTCCGTTAAAACAAGGCTCATGTTCTCGCTTGCGTTTGGTGGGCCGTCGGCGATACCGAGCTTGGTTGGGTTTGGGAAGAAGGCCCGCAGAAGCCCCGGGGGAGGGATTGTTTGAAAAAAGTCCTACAAGGGCTTGGGGTTTAGGGTTTAGAGTTTAGGGTTTAAGGTTTAGTTTTTGGGGTCTAGGGTTTAAGGTTTAGGGTTTAGGGTTTTTATACGGGATTTCTTGGTCTGGGGTTGAGGGTCGGGGCAGTAGGGTCATTTTGTTGGTTTTCGGTTGAGGTCCTGTCATGTGGGATTGCATGGCTTTATCGAGGTTCCATCTTGACTTCCAAAATGAACTCCAGCACGATTGGCTAGGTCTGGTATTGCGGCTGACATAGGGCGCTGTAGGGAGTGGCGTCGATGTTGGTGTTTGGTTCGCTGGTTTTCTTGGGGCGCTGCTTTGGTGTTCTTTTGGTCAGGGCTTTGTGCAGTAAAGTTAAGCTTTCCGGGTCCAGCGCTGGTCTAGTATCCTGAAATCTCTGCAACCCTAAACCCTAAACCCTTGAACCCTAGACCCTAAACCCTAGATAGTGCATTCAACGGAGCTCACCAGTTTGATAAGCTTAGAATCCTATAGAAAACTTGCACCCATGTCTGAGCCTGTTTTTTTCGACCACCCCCTCCAAAGTTTAGGTTTAGGTTCGCGGATGCACTGATAAGAGGCAGGTCAGAACTCAAGAGTTCTAAGTCTCAGCCTAAACACTAAGCCCTGCAACCGCTTGAAACCCAATCCGCAAAGCATGTTACGCTTAAACCCCCTGAGCCTGGAAAGCCATAAACCTAAGACCCTTGAAACCTATACCCTGGCAAACCCTAAAACGCTAAACCCTACACCTTAAACCCTAAACCCTAAACAAACCCTAAACCCTAAGCCCATCTAAAGCTTGAGCCGGCAAAGCCTTGAAGCCCTCAAGGCCTAAAACCCAAACCTTCAATAGCCCAAAAAACTCGAGTGTTTAGGGGTTTAGGGCTTTAGGGGTTTAGGGGTTTAGGGTTTAGGGGGTTAGGGGTTTAGGGTTTAGTGGTTTGGGGTTTAGGGTTTAGGAGTTCGGCGTCAGTTTAAGGCTGGGGAAGCCGAAAAGCTTTTGCCTCGTTTTAGGGTTTAACAACTTTGAACTCAAATAGTATCATTGGAACTCCCTAAGGGTCCATGTGCCCGAATAGTCCCTTTAGGGTCTTTTTATGCTGCCAGGCCTGCAAGACCTGCCTTTCTGGGAGCAATACACCTCGGCCGTCCAGTCACTTTGCTGCCTTAGGATGCATGGGTTTGCTGTTTTTTTCTGATTGCGTTGTCACAACGCCTCAGAATGGACAGATGCCTTAGGACTTAGAGTTTTTGGCGTCCAGTGGTACTTTTACAGGGTTTTGAATACCTAGCCTGAGCTATAAAACCCTAAACCCCAAAGCCTGAAGCCCTAAACCCTAAGCCCAAAGCTTAGGCTTAAGCTTGATCTCCCACCTCGAATCCCTCGAACCCCTAAGCCCCTTTAAAGGATTCTGAATCCCCTAAACCCCTAAGCCCCTCGAACCCCTAAAACCTCAGTCGAAGACGCTAATAGCACCCTCGGAGCTCCCACAGAACCTGACCTCTAGTCTCCATCTTGTAGGGTTGAGGGCTTAGGGTCCTTCTTTAGGGTTTAGGGTTCCGAGGGTTTTTTTTTTTGAGCGGTTCAGAG
>CAJNJA010051875.1:0-25318 GCA_905231915.1 Symbiodinium necroappetens
CAACATGTGTTTTCAACACCGTCGCTTCTTCTTGGGTGGCCCATGGAGATCCTAAACCCTAAACCCTAAACCCTAAACCAACCGTCAGCGCCTCCACTGCCAGGAGATCTCCTAGCAGTTCCAGCGCTCCGCTACCACCTGTGTGATCGAAACACACAGGCGGCCGCTCCAGCTCAGCGCTTGTTTTCCATACTCCACAAGGCTACGTCGTGACGTTAGGGGGACCTTTGGTCCGGAAAGTAGCGGCACACATTAACTGGAGTCGACTGCTGGCTTCACAGAAAAGACTGGTCTGATGCATGGATTTACCTCTGATTTCCACACCAGGAAGTTTTCGGCTTGGAGTGTTCTCCTGCCTCTCGAGCGGCCGCATGTGTCCACATGGGTGCCCAACATGTGCGCCCAACCGCCGTTCTGCAGGGTGGCAACGGCAAAGGCAAGGCCAAGGGCGGCCAAGGCCCGTGACCGGCCTCATGCAGTAGGTCGCTGCAGCTGATCGCAACTGTCGCCACGCGGCCCAGCAAGCACGACGCGAGCACGGATAACTGCCTCCGCAGCTCAGCTCGTCTGGAGGCAGCTGGCAGCGCGCCAGCGGATGAGAACACCACCCCCCGAACTCTCTCACTTTAGGTTTTCAAGCTTTCGAGTGTCGCACGAACGCTTGAAAGACAAGGCAGTCTACTAAGCTGCAGCGAGAAGCACGAAACACTAGGTGGCGATTGCAACACTGGTATTGCGGACTTGTGTCTCAAGAGTTGCCATCAGATCCACCTACTCGCCATTTGATCGCTGAAGTTCCCATCGTGTATTGCATCAAGTGACTTCAGCAGCGTGGGGCGTGGGGGGCTTTGCGTGATTCGTTGTCTCCGTGCGAGACCGAAAATTTCTCGATAACATCTGGCCGGCCCATGGCGCCGATCTGCACCTCGGCGACATGATTTCCTGCAGCGTCTTAAGAACGATTGTTCCCAAGCATGTCTCGTGTGAAACAGCTTCTTGCAGTTGGAACTGTGCGGCTGGAAGGCAAGATACCCCACCCAAACTTGAAGTTGCATGACTCAAGCTCTACGACGTTGGTAGAAGTGTGCCGCAGATATACAACTGGGATGCAGCATTATGGCCGTGTTGTCCTCATGTCATGAGTCAATCGTAGGCATGGCCATTGCCGCCCATGACCCGCAGACAGGTCTCGTGTAAAGGTCACCTGTGTTGAAAATCTAGTAATAGTAATCAAACAAGGGCATTTGCAGCAGACACCAGGAACTCTCCTCAGCATTCGTGTTGTGGTTTGCAGACCAGGAAGACGTAACTTCACCGAAAGTGTATGAAGTTTTGTTTCTAGAGAAGTGATTTTTGGTTTTCGTGTGAAAACAAAAATCAAGGCACGTTTGTTTTTGCATGTGAGTTTCTTTTAAACCCGCCTATTGGCGAACAGACGTGCAGGCGAGAAATTTCCTGGGATGTGTCCGTGCGATATCCGCAGTCGTGGCTTGCGATCTTGAAGTCCGCATGTGGCGGCGCACGGCATGTGCCGAACGACTCTTGTGACCGTGTGGCACGATGCTCGCTTGTTGGCTGGGGCTTGACGGTGCTCGCATTTCAAGGCAGACGACTCGTAGAGCCCACGTGGTGTCAAAACAGTCGGCGAGCGAGTGCGACTTGCACAACATATTCGTTTTGGGGTAATATCTGATCACCCCATACATGTGCAAGTTTCGAATATATCAGAGATTCCTAGCTTTCAACCTCACCTGACACAGCGAGTTATGAATTGTTTCTTTGCGTAAATGCACCGGAGGGTCCTGAGGAACTCTTGGCATCTCCAAGAGTGTGCGGGTCGAGCCTCGAAACCAAGCAGACTTCATGCAATGTACACGTGGCCCTAAACCCCGAACTCTTCTGTAAATCCTTGCTAACCACAAAGAACGCAGACCCATCCTAGCCCCTCCCAGTCTCACCTTAGGCTTCTGGCAGAAAAGGCCGACGGCCCACCCTTTCCCCTGAGCTGAGAGGGATTTGCAGCAATTGTTCTTGATCGTGAGAAGCATGACGCTCCGCAGTCCTCAACAAGCTGACATCCCCGAGAGTGCCCGAAACTCTGGGCCTCTCTGTCTTTCCTGGGGCGAAGCTGTCGGTCCCTGTCTTCAACGCTCGAGGCGATGTGAGACGGGGCCCGCTTTCGGCGCCTTGGCCTTGGCCCCGCTGAAACTTAGTGGGCCCGAGGCGATCATGTCACTTCCGGTGAACCCCGAGTGCGGCAACTAGTCACGTTTGTGCAAGTGAAACGATGCATCAATCGAAACCAAATCGCGACAAACTCATGCATTGTCCGCTCGCATACGAAACTAGCTTTGAGGGCCGACGGCATGCCTTCGAGGTGGGGTTGAGGGGGCTGGTAAGGGCTCAGGTTTCAGGATTTAGGGTCAACGGGCTTAAGGCTTGGAGTTTTGGGGGTTAGCCATGCAGTCTGAGCCAAACTGCGCATCCTCAGCGGCCACGGAGTAGAACCAAAGGCGCTTTGGAAAGGTGCCGAAAAGGATCACCGGGACACTTGGCTCTTTGTCGTGATGGATGCTAAGTTCCGTTCATCATTTCCTAACTGCTCGTTGTTCTGGCCTAGAACGCCCAGTGCCCAGCCGCCTTCTCCTTCTCAGCCGTGATGACCAAGAGCAGCAAGTCAGTCAGTGGCATGCAGTGCGCCAAGAGGTAGAGCCATCAGAATTGTGTCCCTGTAGTCACGTGAGTCGAACTTGTGCATGAAGCCCGTTCTGCCCGACGACATGGCGCAAGGAACTTACAGGCTCGTGACAAAGGTGCCTCCGGGCATTCTCCACGTGAGAAGATGCTCATTGTCAGGGCTGTCGCGCGCGAGAAGATCTCGGCATCTGTGTCCGAAGGTATTCACTGCCGAGGTGGCGCCTGGTGAAGGGGGCTCCGAGGCTTCCTTTGCTTCTTTCGTATCTCGCCGAACGCGCCTGCAGCGGAGCCACCTCTATCCACTCGCGTTGAGGCCCCACATGACCAACAAGAGTGCTTTACAAAGGCATCGGGTCAAGGGGATTCATGATGCCTGAGATCGGTCGCCCAGCCTCCCCTCCGTCAGGCAGCTCCGTCTCCTCCGCCGTGATTCCCTCGGTCGCGTCCCATTGGCGCTCGCAGATGAAGCACATCACCATGTCGAAGCCGGGTAGCCCAAGCCCATGCAGCAAGGCTGGGAGCAGACAACCTCCGATGTTCTACAAAACTTCGCCGTGTAATGCATGGAGGTGCTGAAGTATCTTCAAACCCTTCTATTCAACCGAAGCCCTATATAAGAAAAATTTCGGACGCAGTCGCAGTTTGTCCCGGACGCAGTGTGCATGAAGCCCACTAGACCCCGAATGCATCCGATATGAAGAACTCCACAAATTAGTCCTTTCAGCTCCCAAACGACGTCTGCCAAAATCCGACATCAGCCCGGCACGGGCAAAAACAAACACCTGGGGCCTAAATCACGGGAGGACATGAAGCCCTTACCAAACCACAACAATCCCAGCAACGGCCTGAGACCTGCACCCTGTGAACCCGCAAGCCTTGAGATCTGATGGAGAGAGGAACCCATGTAGCTAGAACTCTCAGGACCCTTTTCTGCATCAGCCGCTCTGGACTCCGTTCTGTGAGATGCCTCTCCCCTCAAACGTGACTCCAAATAGTCGCTGCGTCAGTGCGTCATGGTGTGGCCGCAGGTCGCGGAAGTCTCCGTCGCCGGAGCTCGGGTCAAGAGGTACATCGATACTAGGCTTTTATAGGGTTTCGTGTATGGGGTTTGTTGGAAGATTATGTTGTTTCCATTTGTTTCTGAGAGGGCTTTTGGGATGTTGGGGCAAGAGAAGATGCTGACGCAGGCTTTGTTGCCGTTTCTTGATGTCGATGCCGGGGACGGGACGATGGGGTCTGTCGTTGCTTGTTGGGGTGGTTGCCGGGGTGAAGCCGTACGACTGTTTCTATGTTTGGGAGTGACAGAATGTATGATGCTTGATGAGGTGCTGATGCTGGGGTGTCGGAACATGCATAACTTGTTTCTTTAAGGTGTAGTTTTGATCCCGGTTGCACGTTTGATTTGCATAGAAGCTTTTCGATTTCTTGTTGCTTGTCGGGACTTGGATTTCGAGTGATGGGCAGATGTATGATTTCTCGTGTCGTGTTGCCACGCAGATTTTCGGGCATGGGCAGACTTTTATCGGCTTTCGGTACAGTGCCGGAACAACAACATATGCATGTCTGTATGGATTCGTGTCCAGGACTGCAATGAATCATGATTTCCGCAGGTCGCGTCGGTCCGCTTGGGCGAGCGCGTGGGTGCCTCAGCCCCTTCTGCTTCCTGCGACGCGTTCCCTATCAGCCCTTTGGTTTTGGCCCACGTTTGCTGAGGCCCAGCGGAGCGTCGTCGGTCGCCCGGCTCTGGCCCTGGAAGATTTTCTGGAAACGGAGACTTGGAAGGGAACAGCTTGACGGAACACTTATAAGCGTGAGAGGCAAGTGGGGGCCATTTCGTTGCTTTCGAATTCGAGATGGTGGGAGATGGTGGGATTGGGATGGGGACAAACTCGGCTTTTTTCAGATTCATGGTCCTTCACTGTTGTTTCTCAGGCCGTTCGGAGTCCTCCCTCGCCCGGCGTGGGCTCAGGCTCGGCGGCTGGCCTCGCTCTCTCCCTCAAGCCTTTCCTTCCCGAGGGTTGTGGCCGTGCGTTGCACGGCCACCTGATGTACTGATTACGGACGGTGGCATGGAGTAGCGGGTCCTGCACGAGGTGGTGCCGGAGGGTGCAAAGTGGAGGATGTGCCAGGCGACAGTGGACAAGTACGGGGATCCCGGGATCAAGTCAAGGTCCTTGTCAAGGTGTTGCTGGCGTGGCCGTGGCCACGCTGGAAGAGGACATTCAAGCTGAAGGGGTGACTGAGGTGGTCACCGGCAAGGCTCGAGCTGAGTATCGTTGGCAAGAACGCGGAGCCCCTGAAGAAGGCCATCAAGATTTATCTGGATCACGAAGGCATCAAAGAGAACCCCAAGGCCAGATGATTGACCCGTCCCGGATCTTGGGGTCAAGATTCGTCCTCACGAACAAGGGCGGGGAGACGCTGGAGACGGCCGAGCTCAAGGCCTGGTGGATTCTTGGCGGGCATCGCGATCCAGATGTGGGCTTGTACGCCACATCGTCACCGACGGCGAGTTTGTTGGGACACAACCGATTAACTTCGTGGCGGTGCAGTGTCGGTGGGTTGTGGAGTACGAAGACGTGAGCGCAGCCTTCTTGGAAGGGAAGGCGCTGCCCAGGAAGGAAAAGATTTACGTGAAGGTTCCCCGCGGCTACCCCGAGGAGGTAGTGGAGTTCCTGGTGGAAGGTTTGGGTCGAGATTGTCGAGACGATCTGGTGGAGCTTACCAAAGCAGGCTTCGGACTCCCGGAGTCCCCGAGGCTGTGGTACCTGGAGTACAAGGAATGCATCCAGGAGCTCGGGTTGGAGGAGATGAAGCTGATTTTTCCAGGCTTTTCATCCTCAGCTCCCCATCGACGTGGACTATGGCGAGTGTACAGTCGATGACACTCGCGTTGCCGGGGATGAAGCAGCTGGCGAGCTCTGGGAAAAGCTGAGGGCTCGTTTGAAGTTTGGCCAGCATCGCAAGGCGACGGACCTTCGAGATGGAATACTCCATGGCATCGCTTTTGCAAAGGTGACACTGGAAGGGAAGCCCACTCTCCCCTGTCAGGAGGGGCCTCAAGTTCGACAACATTGCCGGTCTCAAGTTCACCGGCAACTTTCCCACCGACATCCACACCATCGGCGACGACATCGACGTCAGGAGGGGCCCTAGAGTCAGACATATGGAGTACCTGCAGCAGAGGGTGGTCCATACTGAAGCAGATGAGCCGTTGTCTGAGGGCGAAAAGAAGGTCATCAGTTCTCTGGCGGGCCAATTGAACTGGGCAGCAAGAGAGGGCAGGTACGACCTGGCATACGTTGCACCCCTAGATTGTCGAGACGCTCTACGGTGGCTCAACTTGCGGATCAAGAGGGCCCAGGAGTCGCTCTACTTCAAGGTGCGGAACTTGGGTTGCGCACTGGAGGACGTGATTGTGGTGTCGGCCAGTGACGCAGCTTATGGAGCGATGCCCGGAGGACACAGTCAAGGGGCCAACTTGGTGATGCTGGCGCATCCAAAGGTGTTGTCCGGCGTGGGACCCGTGTGCATCCTAGAGGTCAACAGCACCAAGATCCACCGTGTTGTCCGATGCTCTATGTCAGCGGAGATTTCGGCTTTGACACTACGTGCGGGCAACCCTTGCCGAGTTGA
This sequence comes from Symbiodinium necroappetens, assembly GCA_905231915.1. Classification (NCBI taxonomy): domain Eukaryota; class Dinophyceae; order Suessiales; family Symbiodiniaceae; genus Symbiodinium; species Symbiodinium necroappetens. The sequence goes on from CAJNJA010051875.1 coordinate 6,334, forward strand.
TCGATCCAGCTTTCGAGCTTTCGAGCTGGGCTCTTGGAAACGACATGTGGCCAAGTGGCGACACGTCTTGGCCACAGATGCTAAGACCCATCTCCAGTGAAGCTATGCCCGCCGACAGGAAGATTGCAATCGACGTGGCAGTCTTGGGGCAGGCCGTGCTTGAAGAGGGCGTCGGCGTGCTCGTTCGGTGGGCTTTGGCAGATAACGAGCAGGCTCAGGAAATCCGTAAGCTTGCCGTTTTGAAGAAAGCCCAATGGCGAAGGAGCCAGAAGCAAGCCCTCCTGGCCTTTTTTATCTGTGACAGATCGGCCTGCGGAAGCCGTGTGGAGGCTCAGGCAGGGTGAGTGAAAAGAGCCCAAGGTTTTCGTTTGTGTGCATGCCGTCGAGCAATATTCCATCGGTGCTGCCTTTAAGTTTAAGGGTGCCGAAGGGCGTCGGCACCGGGTAGTAGTGCTGGCCGTCGGGGCCAGAGGCTTCAAGAGATGATAAGAGATGATAATGCCACCAGCAAGCAGCGCGAATCCCGAAAGCCTTGGCGAAATTTGGGATTGCAGGTCGGAGGCGAGTCGGACCTGATTGGGCGCCACGCGGAGGTCCTGCCAAGGTTTGGAGAGTTCAAGTTCCAGCTTTATCGTGGTCCCGAAATATGCCAGGTGGGCGTGGCGGCTTCTGCACCAGCTTGAAGAGGAGAGACTTGTTGAAATCACCATTCTTTGACTTGTGGGACCAGTGGGACGGATCTGAAGCGCTTCTTCGCCCGAGCAGCACGCAGCACGCTGATGCCCAAAACACTCTGCCACAGCCCGCAGTAGCTCCCTTCATTCCGCGGCTTTTGCGGCAATATGTAGGAGGTGGCGAAAGGCCATGAAGACACGGAGCAACTCCTTTCGTTGCCTGGTGGCATGGTTTATGAAGGGAAAGGGTGATGACGGGAAGGGGTGACTCTCTTCGTTGCATGGCTTTCGCAGCAAAACACGCTATGAAGGGAAGGGGTAGCTCCCTTCATTCTGGGGCAAAACATGCTATGAGGGAGGGGTTGGCTCCCTTCATTGCGCAGGGCAAGACATGCTATGAATCCCTTCATTGCATGGTTTGGGAGCAAGGCACGCTACCAGGGAAAGGGGTGGCCCTTCATGGATTCGGGGCAAAGCAGGCTATCAAAGGAAGGAGTGGAAGGAAACTCAGAAGTGGGCCTTTCAAACTTCCCAGAAGCGCGGAAATGGGTGCGAGATCATGGAAAGCACTGGGCCTCGCATGTTTGACAGACGTCCCGGACATTTGCGAAGCCTTGTATGCTCAATCCGCTTGAAAACCACATGTCTGCATGTCGTGGTTATGGGAGGGCGCAGGTCGCTCCCAAAAACAGCGCTTGCACATGCAACACCGGTTTTCGAACCGCACGCGACATGCCGAAACCCTCCGATGAAACTTGTGTCCGGGCTTAACACGCACAGTACAAGTCGAGGAGGCTGTGCGTGAGGCATGAGCTGAGAATTGAATCTCCTGCTAGTATTCGTGAGCATCCTCCATAGCGGCTGCGCGGATATGAAAGGAGAGCTCGGGATCTTAAAGCTCCTAATACTAATCAGCCCAGGCTGTCTATGCAACACTAGTCCATCTGTCAAGTTTATGCATGACAGGCCGCTGTCCTTAGTGACGTACATCTGAATCGGAATAAGCTGATCGTTGGATGGCATGCGTACACCGTACAGGTTGGTACGAAGGTCTTTGCTAGTTCCGAGTTGGGCCTGTGCGTAAAGGAGCAAGGGGGCGGTGCCCTTAATCCCGTGGGACTCAAGAATCCCTGGAACCCCTGACTCTCCATCCGATCCCAATATAGAGAAAGGAATGTGACGAACGCCTAACGTCTCAGTCACACCACTTAGCCCCTTGAAAAACGTCATAGAGGCGTTGGGCGAGAACCTGGTACTATAACCTAGGTTGGAGAGTTTCTGGGCTGCGTTTGTCACCCACTCTGTTCCACGGACAGTGCTGTTGCATCCCTCATCTAGCACTGCGTGAACGCCACTAGACTCGTAGATATCGACTACGGGCAACGGGTCCAAGGCAGGATGGGTATTGGTGACCCCTTCAGAACTTTCAGACATGAGTGCCACATACCCGTGCCTCGAAGATCTCGAGCGCGCATCAGCAGTTGCCATCTCCCAGGACGTGTTGCTTCTTGCAGGTAGCTTATGAGATCACCCCTCGTTATAGAGGGTTTGGTAACAAAGTGGCCTTCCACAGTTTCTCTGAACTGGTCTATGGCGGGGACTACTACCTCTATGGGCAGATCTTCGCTAGTGCGACTCGCTATGGAACGCAACAGGTCGAAATCTATGGTATTCGAGTCCTGGACGCGATCTCAGAACGCTTTTTGCGCTCTTCCTGGGGCTGTTCATCCAACAACATGCCGCACAACTTGCATTTGAGCCTGCTAGTCCTACGGCTAGAGCCCGATCGCTCCGTCACCCCGTGAAGGCATGTGGTGGGATCTACCACTGGCTTCTCCTTCTTGGTCTTCGTGACGGTTCCGCATTTCTTGCAAGTCCGCATATCGATGTATGCGTGCTACCCGACTTATTAAACTCCTTGCATCCACCCCTACACGAAACACTGAAGGGTCTCACCACGGACGATGCCGCGGGCTGCTCGGGAACAGGCATCGGAGTGCTGCTCAGGGGATGCTCTCTCCGCGTCACCTCTATGGGGTCGGAGTCGGTGACTACAAAGTATTCATGCACCCAGTCCAAGAACTCCGCCAAGAGTTTGGACGGGCATTTCTCCTTTTGTCCCCATAGAACACCCGCTCGAAGGTTAGGCCTTTGTGCTGGCCAAAGGTAAACCTCTGATCGCTCCCCGGGGGAGGGCTATCCCGCATTTTAGCGGAAGCTGCAGAGCAGCGCAACTGAGGGGTCATAACATGAAGGCCATATAACCGTGCGACGGTGAACCTGCGTTGCTAAGGATCACTACCTCGTCGTCGCCATCCGAGTCCTCAACAGCCATGTAGGCCTGGGGCTTCCGAGCCTGGGGCTTTGGTGGTGCTGGAGTCGCCGAGGGCTTGGCCGATCTGCCCTTCGCATTGCCTTTGAATCGGCACTCTGCGTCGCCGGCCCAGTGACCGACAACTCCGCACCTGAGGCATCGACTCTTGCTCTTAAGCTCGGTGAGCTTAGCCTTGCGGTCCGCTATGGTAAGGTTAGACTTGACTAACTGACTAACTTACCCCCAGACTTCCCCTTACCGCTCTTGTCCTTGCCTTTGCCCTTGCCCTTGGTCTGGCTAAGGGTGTTCGTGGCGGCATATGCCAACTGGACTGCCTCGGCGTACTCTTCGCCGATGGTTTCTTCTTCAATCTCCTCTGAAATCGCCGTATAGGCGTTCAACTGCATAGCTATGTCTTCGTCCTCCACAGCTCATCGTTGTCGGTGGAGGTCTCGGCGGTTCTTCTTCTTCGGGCGCTAGACGGACTCGCGGGGATCCCGCTGGACTCACCCTCGGTGGGGTGGCCATCGCCATCACCTGCATGCTCTATATACCATGGATACTCTGCAGTGCCAGCGCGCTTTGATGCCCATTTGCGAAGGCTCTGACTGCGCGCACTCGCGTTTGCATTCGCCCACAGCTCTTGAAGCAACTCTCGCTTTTGCTCTTCGCGGTGTTGCAACACACGCACGCGGGTGCGAAACTCCCAGTCATGGTAGGCTGAGGCTGATCCGGCGCAAATGTAGTTGCCGGACTTGGTTTCTGCAGGGGAGCTATGTCCCCACTGCTGGACTCCGCTATACTTAAGTCCTGCGACGGACAGCTCTCTCCTGTCTACGCTTACGACAAGCTAGGGGGCTCTACCCTACAATACAACAATTAGACGAGGTGAAACCTGCGCTGTGGTTCGCCAGCTCCGCTACCAGTTTGAAGTTGAAGTCAGGTTCCGAACGCTACATCACAATACAGGTAGCCGACTTTTGCTGCTAGCCCAAGGCGCCTGCGGTACGTACATAATCGAAGCTACATCCTAGCACTGAGACTATACAAGTGCTCTACCTACGCAAGCCAACACGGAGCATTATAGCAAGCGACATCAGACAGGGTACTTTCACAACCCTCAACTCTAGACCCTAAACCCCTAAACCCTGGACCCTGAACCCTAAACCTAAACCCTAGACCCTAAACCTAAACCCTAAACCGTCTAAACCCTAAACCCGAAACCTTAAACCCTTAAACCCGAATCGGATGTTAAGGTTTCTGACTTACCTGAGACAAAGAAGGCAAATCGTGTTGCACCGGTTCTCACAAGACACCAAGTGTGGGATCTTTGCGAAGCTTGAAATGGTTGAAGATTGCAGGGTCTAGGGCTTGCAAGCTGATTTTAGGATTCGTGACTACCGGTTGTTGCGGCGCACAGGGTACAAGTCGAGCACGACGGAGAAGCTTAGGATAGAACGAAAGAACAACATCTTCTCCACTGCATCCTCTGTGGGGTATACCCTCATCCGTGGCTTCCTCTAGGGCTAGGGTACAACTGGAAACCTTTGAGCCCTAGACCCGAAACCACCCAGGACCCGAAACCGAAATACAACAGGTTTCATGGACAGAATTCGCTTCTGGCCTTCTGGGGGTAAGCCCCGCACCGGCTTGAGTCTAATTTTGGAGTGGGTAGTGCTCCCTGTCGTAAACTCTAAACTTTTCGTAGTGCCTGACGGCTTTCGCAGGCTCAGGTACGCTCCTCGCGAGCTCGACGGGATAGCGGAGGCACCCAGACTTCCACGGGCAAGTCAGGATCCTGGGCCCGTGGGACACGACATCAGACCCGAGAGACCCGAAACAACTCTCAACCCCTTGAAGCCAATCCAGGCCATTCTGAATAAAGCCTGTGCTTTTTCTGTCTGCTCTAGACTGGAACCTCATGGACCTCGCTCCACAGTCGAGTCGAGGGTCGAAGGCCAGCTTCAAGACGTTGGTGGGTGCAGAATTGAGCTCAAGACGGGTCAGCTGGGTTTCTACACTTTGCAACATGACCTCCTGACCGATTCGAAGATTGCCAGCCTGCACCTGGCAGTGGTGGAGGCGAATTGCAACAGCAAGCCATAGACGCTGATGTTGCTGCTTACAAGAAGCCCAGATTGCGTACTGACGTAATTCCCAAAGTTCTGGGGGCTGTTTGGGGATTTTGGAAATCTTGAATCAAGAGGCGAGTTGCCGAATCACCGGTGGGCAATGCAATGCGATGGTCAGGGCAAATCTGCAGGACCGCGCTGCCTGCGTGCAAAAGCAAAGTCTTCTCTGCCCGGTGGAGCTCTGGAGCCTGTCTCACCTTATCGCACGGCACACTGACATGGAAATGGAGGTGTGCAAGACTAGGCTAGTGCGTGGCGAACAACGGCGTTGATGCTGGACTGTCGCTGGAATGCTGCTGCACAAGTGCGGCGAAAATGAAAAGAACATAAAAGAACATTGGAAAGCAACCAAAAGACACGGATGATGCTGCCGTCGACTGCCGAGATCTTGCAGCCCTCGTAAAGGGCAAAGCCAGGAATGTATGTTCGCTTGTCCTCTGCCAGGAAGAGGGACCCTTGAACATAGCAGCGCTCCGGGCTGTCGGTGCCACCTGGTTTGTTCCGTTTGAGATCCTTCTTCGGGCCCTTACTTCATACTGATATGATAAGCCACTGACACTGTATAAAAGGTACCTTGACAGGAACACTGACGCGGAACAACCTCACCTGCAGAGATCATTGACAGAGAGTTTTCCGCCGGGGCTTCACCTTCACCGATTTCCTGCCAGGAAGCATGGCTCCACACCTCACTGTCGTTGTCAGCCAGCCGCGTCGTTGTGCCCTCCATCAGTTTGCTCGCGCCCTCTGCAGCAGCAGCCGCTGTCAACTGGAACAACTGATCCTTAATGACACGAAGCTCCTCGACCGCGTCTTCATTCAGCAAAGCCATGCCCCTGTGCGAACATGTTTCCGTCGTAAAGGTGCGGCCTCTGGCAGAACACCAGGGCCACACAATCTGCTTTCCGAAGTAACGGATGACTTCGCAGAAGCAGCCCAACAGAAACAGGAAAGGCAAGAAGAAACGTACGGACTGCGCAGTTTCAGCAAACTCTTCGATGTTTTTGGTACCGCTAGCCTTGGCATCCTTGACTCTTGCCTGAATCTCCTTGACAAGCTGCTCCGATCTCCTCAAGGCTTCCTCTCTAGCGTGGGCGGTTGCCTGGCATTCCTCGAGACGCTTCTGCATGCCTTCAGCTTCGGATTTCTTCACACCCTCGCTCACCTGATTCTTTGCTGGAAACTTCTCGTACCACCACTGGAGCTTCTCATCGGAGTCGGGCAGCTTTGTACAAATCTGCCTCTGCTCTTCCATCTCAGAGCGCACAGCAGCGGTCCAGTGACCAATCATTTGCAGCAAACAGGGCTTCGATAATCCAGATCTGTGTTTGCGATGTGTCGTGTATGTAATCTGCAAGCTGCAGACAGCAGCCTCTGCCACCTGCTCGGGCCTGCATGGCGTTGCCAATGCGTCCTTCGCACATGCGTAGCTCCGGATAAACTCTGTCTCCGGATCGTCCTCGAAATCAAACACAGGAAAGCGCGCAAAGTTGCCGATGTGATGGATCATGCCATCCATTTTCGCTTGCCAACTTCTGTCTGTGAAGTTACATTGACACTCCTGCGTCTGCCCCACCGCCGGCTGCAACAGCATAGCCACGGCCACGAATCGCCGGACCCCGCTGCCTTTCTCAAGCTGCCTTGGGGAGTCTATGGAGTCTTCGCACCATTGCAGGTAGTTTCTTTCGGGCACCATGGCACTTTCCAAAGACGCGGACTGTCCAAAGCGCTGTGAACCGGTGTGGCTCGGATTCCGTGACTCTCCGCTCTTGCAAACTTGGGCACGGTGACCATGCTTCCTAATTTTGTGCTTCACGTACATCCACTCCGTGCAAAAGCCAAACCCAAAAGCCCCCCGTGCTAAACCCTAAAGCATCCTAAAGCTTCGGAGCTCGAAAGCCTGTGAATCACTAGCTGACCCTTTAAGATTTCAAATTACACTCAGTCCCATCACCCACGCAAGCTTCAAGGCTCGGACGATCCGTCCATAATTGCCTGGCAGATCCCAATGTTCGAGCTTTCAGGCCTGGCGGCATTCAGCCTAGGAGCAAACATCGGATGGCGATGAGGAGACATCTCGGAGGGTTCGTTGCACCAGTTCTGTAACTTGCAGCTCTGGCGACGAAGTTGAGAGCCTGAGCCAGCTTTGGCGTACAGGATCCGGATAACAGCTGTCTCAACCGTACCCAGTTCTGCCGAAGCAGCTCCTCAAGGGCACTTTCGTACAGGCAAGCCGGGCGGCTCCCAGAAACAACCGCTCAAGGACCCAAACAGAGGCTGTAAAGTTCTGTCTGCCGAGGCCTGCTCAACAGCGCAGCAGCCATGAAGGACCACGTTCTTGTATGGACACCTAGACCACGATCCAAATGGCAACCAGCGCGAGGTACCCCTGTGCCTTTGTGCTGGAACTTGATATGATCTCCGAATTGGACACCGAAACATCCGACCCTTATTAGGGAGTTTGATGAAAATTTCAAGTGCTGTGGCATCTCAACACCCGCCCAGATTCTCCCAAGCATCTGCAAGACCAGTATTCGGAATCGACTTCGGATGGCCAATTATATAATGCAAGAACTGCAGGAACACTCATCAGACCCACATAAATTAAGCAAAGCAACATCAACTGCCTGTAATGCTCATACAGCATGCGTAGACTTGTAACGACTACACAGGCTCTTGCAGTTGCAGCAGATCCCTTCAGCAAGGAACTTTCCAATTCTCTTTTTGTCACATTGAGCTGTGCACGTGAAAGTTGAGGCAAAACAATCTGAGCGACTTTGCTGCGTGATCATTGTCTTTGGTGTGTTCAGAGGCATCCCAAAAAGGCTGCCTGATGCTGCCTGCGCATCTGGCGACTGATACCGTAGTGACAGCAGCTAACTTACGAAATTTCGCATACCGACTTTACGACGGTGGACCAGCAGCAAAGATCCATTTCGGCAAAAGCTTGCGAGTGCAGGAGATGTTAAGGGCCATGAGATTGTAAGCCCTTGGAAACCACTTTACCTGGCATGGTTTTGAATTGCAGTTGTCATTTGAAGTCATTTGCATAGCCGCATAGCCATCTTCGTGTCGCTTCCATGCCACGCTACTGTCAGTGGTTTGCAAGAGAGAAGATGCCCGCATTCTGCGATGAACCAGGGCCGCTGCTTGCAACATGTCATCAGTTCATGGCCCGGCACGAGCTTTACCGGAAACGTTTGGGAGTGCAGCATACAAATGCAGCATGTTCATCAAGGCAGCACCTATTTCTACTGGGGACTAGACATTGGGTGTAAATGGGGACGGAGGTGCCGGGCATAACGACAACAACGTTCCGAGGCACATCGTCGCAATACAGGTTTGTTACCGTGCAGCGCAAGTTGCCCTACCGCAATTTTGACATACACTGAGTTCTTTAGCGAAAGATGCCTGACAGCAGCCCTGATGTGAGCCAGGGTACATTGCCCCTGCAAAGCACATGTGAGCGCCGCAGCCCTGAAAAAGCTAGGCTACCAGCTGCAGGCAGTGATAGCTGATGCACATTCCGGGGCACAGCTTAGCCCTATCGAATTCGGGAGCTAGCAGGCATCGTAGCAGTCGTAGCATTCCAGTTCACATGGCTGTCAGCACCGGGATCCGCAGGGGAGCTCCAGGCACAGGCGCTATCGTCCCATGACGCATCGAGGCCTACCATTCCTCATGTTGGGAGCTTTGGGCATCCAAGCAGTGCAGATGCAATCTAGGTAGTCGTGGCAGCAGGCAGCACAGACCATGGAGCAGGCCCCTTGCAGGATCTAGGTGGTATCTGGAATTGCCAAAGAGAGGCACGTTTCCGGAGAAATTCAGAAAGACCTGTGCGATGATGCAGATTTTCGAGCTTTGAATCCGCAAAGATGCATTCCCTCAGGAGATCTTCAGAAATCTTCAGAACACGGTACCCTTTGCTACTATTGCTGCTACGGACAGATAGTAAACGTCAAGCCCAGTCTAGTTTCAGGAAACGGCGAATGGGAGAACGGGAGAGGCGCGCTCACGAGCTGACAAGCTGGCACAAAGTGAACCAACATCTCGCAACTGCCGCAGCTCCTCTTTCGTCATGACGCAAAGCTTTGTTGAACCATGAGGCACTTACAAAGGCTACGGCTGCGCAAAATTGAGAGGTGCTGGCCTTGGCCACATGACCAGATACGTGGGCTTCGGAGAGGCCGTTCAAATTTCGACGTTCCATGGCTTGTTCAAGGGTCTTGCAATGGTGTTCGCAAGATGCGAGCTCAACAACAAGCCATGGGTCAGGGTACTGCGGTAGTTAGAAGATAAGAGTGCCCGGAGATCTCACTTCCAAAGTGCAGAGAACTGGTGTTTTTTTTAACGACGCAGCTATCAAAGTCTCCCGTTCGCAAAGGCTGTGACATCTCCCGCGCGCTTCTGCACGCGTGTTCGTCGGTTCAACAAGCAGCCAGCACCTTCTGTGCCGTGGAGCACAGTACCCACAGAAACAAGTTGCTGGATGATTTGCTTCGGCAGTTGGGCGCTGTATGCGTTTCGCTCCCACAGACTCGAAGGTACAGTATGCTCCTCATGATGCAATCTTGGCCTCGTCTTGAATTGATGAGTCACTCTGGGCAGGAGGGAAACCCCAAAACTGCCACACAACGGCCTTGAGGTGATTCCATCGCTGCTTGGGTGAAATGCGCAAGAGGTTCCAGCCCAGTGAGGGTGTCAGCGACTGCAGCGCGCAGGCTGTATCCGCACTAAAGGCTGGGACGAAACTCAAACCCTGCAATTCTAGATCGATGCGAGTGGCCGGCAATCGACCTTCGGGCAGCAGAGCAGAAGCCTTTCATGTCTAGCGAAAGTGTTCACATTCTGTGCAACCTGTCCAGCCTGCGAGCAGACACTGAAGCTTTCCCCTGCAGGGAATTACAAACAATTCCGGCCGGCGAAGTCATGCCCCAATTCAGTGCAACAGCACGCAAGCTCTAGTAGAACTTCGCTGAGGACAAGTCGACGCTCCAAAGAGGGCACGAACTCACAGCGAGTCTTCATCCGGCGAAGTTTCGACGAAGCAGAGAAGGTTGCTCGACACAGACTAGGAGCGCTGCAGGAGATGTTATTTGAGAACATCCTTACACTCGGATTCCAAAACCGAGTGCAGGCTGCTCACGTCTCCACCTCCAATAGTGCAAAGTGCAAACGCAACAGCCCGAAATGACTGCACTCTCGAACTTACCTCCTCCCTGCCAGCCTTGCAAGCTCCAGAATGAACTCTCATGAACTCCCTCACGACCCTAGTTCTTCTTTTTCCCAGTCTTGGCAGGAGGGGCACGCGGATCACGCCTACTCATCTTGCATGCGGTACACATGGGCTGGAGGACCAAGACCTGGGACAAGGCGGCCATGAGGCGGGGCAAACATCCCACACCATTGCGTGGGGCGGTCAGCGACATGGGACTGAGTCCATTTTCTGCTGCCTTCTACCAAGTTCTGTCCACAAATCAGCCGGAGGGCCTGCTCAGGCCTGCGAGAGCTGGCTAAGCCCCGGGGCACAGCCGGAGAAACTATCCCCGAAACCCTAAGTCTGAATCATACTCTGCTGGTTCAGCGGGAATACTTGAGGTTTCGGCCTGGTGCACCACATGGCCATCGCAAATCCAATCCTGGAGTGCCTACCTGGGACGAGAGCTTTCAGCTTCGATTTGACTGACAAGACGGCAAGCCTGAGGCTCTGGGCTCTGTGCTACAGTTTTTGCCATCTAAGAAGCTTCGGAGGATACTGCACCACACCAAAAAACTCTTTCGGACATCGCATCCCTTATTCCCAGCCTGAAGAAGCCCCGCCTTTGCCATGCAAAAGCTGGTGTCGGAATGTCTCAGATGCTGGCTGGTACATCCAGGAACTGGGCCGCTGCGATCCCTGACCCCAGCCCCGCCGGCCCGCTCAGACGTGCCCAATGCATTCCCCATAGCTGCCTGTGTCTTCTGGATGTCAAGCTGCTCGTTTGTCCGATCCTTAAACCGAGAAAACTGCAGCCTCACCTCACACCCCTGACAATGGACAAGACATCATCCGTTCGGACACAGCGAGGGCTTTTCATGCATGCAGGATCCAGCGACCGAGGCACATCCACGAGAGGCACCAGCCTTGCAAGACCAAGACCACTCACGGTGTTGAGGGGTCAACTTCGGGTTGCGGAGTCCGCAGTCGGCTGCCCGACCCTCCAGCACCGGCTGGGTCTTTGTCAGTTAGGACCGCGGAGCCAGAATTTTCCAAGCTCGACACTTCGGAGAATGACCCCGTGACATCTCGGCCATGGCCCGCCTGCCGCTCTTTGCCAGGTCTTTGAAGCGCTCGGTCAAAGCCTCCGAAAGCTCGAAAGCTCGTGGAAACCCCAGAACGAAACACGTTGCGGCTTGATGGTGGCCTGGTGGCGAACCAGATCTTACGGCCACGTTTGGAAGTCTTTCCGTTCATACTGGTGTTTCCGAAAATCGAAGAACACTTGGCAGACTGACGGAGTGGCAATGAGCTGCAGGAAAGTTGCATTTTTGTGCAAAATGAGTGGCTGCCTGTGTCCGTCCCGCTCGCATTGTGTTTCTCAGGTTTCCGGTACAACGGAATGCCAAAATGGGCAAGTCGGACGAATCTTGAGCCGCAGATTAGAAGCAGACGGGTCGCGAAAACTGCACGCAGACAGCAGTGTGAGGAACGACGATTGTCTTTGCTGGTATCCGAACAACCGTTGCAGGGTAAGAAAAGTGTTGCTGCCTGGGCAGGACTTGTCTGCGCTCTCACATATCATAATGCCGAATGCCCGAGGGCTCTGAATTTTGGCGATGTAGCCGATGAAAGCATCAGCCATGGATCCATGCCTGCTTGCCCTGGAGCTTCGAAATCACCACGTTGAGGACCACCTCGCCGACCGGCAACATCGCTTGAACGAGTCTCGGACTGCCGCTCCCTCTTCAAGTCTGAACTTGCCTTGGTCGTGCCGTTGTCAACCGCTTTGTGCTGAAGAGCATGGAAGCAATCCTGCCAGACTTCTCTGCAACTGTCTCTTCTTCTGTCTCGCGCGCTGTCTCTTTCTTTCGCCAGGGTTCCGGGCTCAGGGGTTTCCCCCCCCCGCCCGCGCGCTCTTGGCGCCCCCGACCGTTTTGGTGGGGCGTGGAAAGAGTACAACGCACTACCAAGGCAACGTTCGAGGATGAGAAAACAGCATGTAACACCAAGGGCAATAGAACCAGGATCATAAAGTACGACGAGTTTCAGGTGTTGCCAAGGAAGAATTGCGGGCAAGCTACACGCGAGGCCATCCCCCGGCTCCACAAGTTTCAGTCAACCACTCGAAAACAGGCTAGTTCAGGGAACCCTTCATCGGCATGGGTCGGGTGAAGGCAAAGGTCTCGCTGAAAAGATCGTGCAGCTGTAGGCCTGGTTCCCCGTTGATGTGAAGTTCGAAAAAGGCAACCGCAAATCAAAACCAGGAAGTTACTGAAGTCAAAAGAAACCTGAACAGACAGAACCTTTGTGGGTGACCCCCACTGAGGCTGCAAAGAAAGTGGCGGTTGGCAAACGAATGTACTTGAAAAGAGCTAAGGCTCTACGCCCCGAGCGGGGGCACGGCTAATGAGGTTTGGAAGGCTCCGGCGGCCTGTCAGAAAAAAATTGACTACATCTCGTCTAAGGGGTTTTACCCCCTTTGAAGTTGCGGAAGCAAATGGAAAAAAGGACGTCATGTTGATCGAATGGGGCAGAACATGCATGCCAAAGCGCCAGTGGTGCCCCACAGACTTTTTTCGTCGTGGGTGCCAAAACTCACCGTCCCGGGGCCTTCCCCCACTCTACAACAGGAAAGAAAAACCGCTCTCACAGGGTGATCGCTGTTCCCCATGGGCCTCATCTCCCACCAAGGGGTTCCTCCATGTTCCTCCGTCATGTAGTGGGTCCCATTCTGCGCGGTAGCGGCGAGCGTTCTCGTTGGAGAAGAAGGGGTCTGCGCTTACGGGCACTTCCCCTTTGTTGGTCTTTGGTCCGGCTGCCTGCGACTCGCTGCTGTTTCCGGTGTTCCCTGTAAGTAGTTTTTAGTACGCGGCGGTACTCAGCCCATTTGGCCTCGTCAGTGGGGAAGTCGTCAAGCCCGAAGGGAGCACGCCCCTGTTCGTCCTTCTGCAGCAACAGTTCATGCCGGCGAGCTCTTTGCTGGGCGCTGAGGTTCGGTCGGCGGACCCACCGGAGATGGTGCGATGGGGGAGCCTCTGCTTCGTTCTGTTCCTCCTTTGCGTCCGGGCTAGCGCTGCGCTCGGGGCTGCCCCCCGTCTCAGGGCAGAAAAGCACAGGCTGCGCACTGTTCTGACAAGCGCTTGTTCCCTCATCGTAGTGGTAATCCCCCTCGTGCACTGGAGCCTGGACCGTGCTTCATGTTCGTCTCTCCAGCCAGGCGGAAGCGGTTCGAGGAGTGCCCAAACGTTTGGCTCTGTCCCAGGGTGGCCCCGCTCTCAAAGTTGATGTCGCCGGCCTGGTATAGTTTTGGACGACTTCTGAGTTTCAAGGCTGTCGGTCTCCTGTAGCTGAGGTTCTCCCGAATCGTGTAAGTGAGAGCCATGTGGAGGTTCAGGTAGGTCGGGAGATGCCGCTGCACGTTGCCGCGGCTGGTCGGCCGGATCGTGTACTGTGAGGAGGTTCTTGGCGTTGTGGCGGCAGTGGGACGCGCCGTGGTGAGGGCAAATCCTCGTAGGTGTCCGTTTTCTGCATCAGGTCGGATGCAGGAAGCACGACCGGAGCGGGAACAGCGTGGACCGGCTTGTGGGGGTGTAAGTCCCCTCAGGACACCAGTTGCCTTTGGTCTGACTGGGGGCGGCAGGGCCGGCAGTTGTGGTGTCGTGCCAGTATTCGGCCGAGTGAGTAGGTGTCAAGCAGGGCCTAGAACTCGCAGAGGAAGTAGAGGCGGACTCTCTTGGCATAGGCAAAGGAGGCGGTATCAGATCAGCAGGTGGGCTGGCCATCGCCCGAATGGGTGTTCTCCTCGGCGGGGAATCCCCGGGTGGCTTGCTCGTACTGCCGAAAAGTTGTTGGAGCGGGTCCTCAATCTGCTCGTCCGAGTGATCCTCCTCGTGCTCGGCAGGAGTTGCCTCCTGTGGCTGTGGCTGCTGGTCACTGGCTCCATGTCGGCATTTGCGTCGCTTCCTCGCCTTAGTGGGGGGGGGGGGGGGGGGGGGACGATGAGGTAGAAGAGCTCCTAGCTGCAGCGGTGCAGGCCTCATCCCGCGCAAGGGCGATCTCTTGTTCGAGGAGAGTAGCCGTCGGGCCTTAGCGGCGGTTGGCTTGTCTACCCCGTACAAGATGCAGTTGTCCGCGGAGGGGTTGTGGTGGCTTTTTTCGCCCTTCAGACATTTCCAAGATGGGTCCTTGGCTGCGGGGCTTTCCCCGATAAAAGGTGCAGCGCTGGTGAGTTATCCCCACGTTGAGAAAGTCTTGCACTGCATCGTCGATCCTGTTTTGGCGGAGAAAGGCCTGGATCTCCCTGGCATCATCACTCAGACACCCATGTAGCACGCAGTTCGGATCTGTACGGGTATGACCCCGTGGTACGATGCACCTTTCTTGAATCTCAGGCACACCGGGTTCGTCCCTGTAGTCCCCCGCATAGTTTGAAGTTTGCCAGGTTGCCGTCCTTGCCACTATCACGAACTTGACGAAAAGGTACTCCCAGTGGAGTTGTAGTCGCACGTCGCCGATTGCCCTCAGGTAGTGGGTCACAAACGGCAGAAGGAACAGCTGCGGTCACCGAACAGCTCCGAAGACACCGAACTCACCGGAGTGGGCCTCCGAGGTGAACAACGCACAGATCTCGTTCGCCCCTTGCAGCAATGCGGCGGAAGGATCAATAGAGGTGGCGGAGAGAAGAGGAAAAGATGGTTGTCCCGTGGGGTGCTGAACAGAGGTGGAGAGAGGGCTCACAGAGGACCCCCCACGGGCTTGAACCGCTCGCGGCTTGAGCCAAAACGGCTACGGCTGTGTCTCTCTCTCTCTCTCTCTCTCTCTCTCGCTCTCTCCCTCTCTCACACTCACTCTCACTCTCACTCTATCACTTTTCCACACTTCTCACTGTCTTTTTGTGCTTGTCACTACTTGCGAAAGATGGGCAACCAAAGCACCGATTCATTCACTTCGCACGGGATTCCTAGCATCTGCATTGCACCCGTCATAGTTGTACGACCAATTCGACACGAGTTGCGCGAAGGCCTGTGCCAGGTGTGCACTTCGATAGTTGACCTGCAGAGCTTTCACGAGCCTCTCTGCTCTCGAGCTTTGGCATGAAGGCGTTATTTACCAGCGCTACTCTGGCGGCATCTCCTTGCACCTGAACCCAACCCGCGCGGATGCATGCCAGGCCACAAAAACGTAGGCACCACTGGCAACCTGGGAAACGACCGGGTTCCTCAGTCGCTTGCCCTCCAGGCTCCGTTGCAGACCCGGCGAAGATTTGGTGTGTGGGACGATGGCTTCTGGTACACAATTGGAGCTAGCAGCGTCTTCTTTGGCACGTAGAGGAGGAAGTCGTATCCTCGTCCTCAGCGCTCTGCTTCCTGTGTGTGTGTGTGTGTGTGCGCCATGCTCTCGTGACCGGCCAGTCTGCAAGAAAGTGCCCTGTGCTTCTAAGTTGCCGTGTCCGACCTCATCGAGCCAACTGACCACCTGCTGATAACAAAACTGTGCAAACAGCTCTGACAGTTCTGCACTCCTCGCCTCCCCTTGACTGGCCAAGACGTCGGGAAGATTGCGGATGACGAGGGTGGTCGCAGACCACCTCGCAAGAGTTGACGGATATCAACTACAATGCAAGATCATCACTTTCATGACATCTCTGTAGACAGCGTGACCAATCAGGCCCGGTTGTGGGAAGGGTCTCTTGCAACGGCCATGCCAGCTGCCATCTGCTCCCGGACTACTCTGCCCCTCAGGCTGACACTCTGTAGTGACTCCTCATCAGAACCGAAGGCGACAAATGGGTATGAGGGACAGCTTCGGGTTTTGCTAGGTCAGGTTCAAGATATCAATCGTATATACATGTCAATGTGGGACACTGCGTGAAATTGCAAAGTGTTTCAAGCCCCGTTTTGCTGTGCCACCACGATTGGCGGCAGGAGAAAAGGATGAGATTGAGAACGTATCCGCAATCATGGTGAAACCAAAGTGATGTTCGCAAGATCTCTCCGGAAATTCACGCCTCATGTGAGTTCGTGCTGAAGAAGATAGCCCTGTTCCGAGAATCAAATTAGGATTCTCGTGTTGTTTTCGTCATTTACAGAGGGTTCTACGGTTCCATGTGCTGGAGGCGTGATTCGTTGTAAATACAAAGATGGACCACCCTTGCTTGTGGAAAAAATTTAATCGCAGCAATACTTGGAGGGAACGAATTTAGGGTCTTGCTTTGGATGTAAGCCAGTGAATTTAAGGCGCACACGGTAAAACGTCTTAGGCACATGCGGCAAAACGCCCGCTTGAGATGCACACAGGGTCCTGTTTGGTATGCATAGAACCCAGCGTATTCGCACTTCACTCCACCAAACCGTGGCGTGTTCGCATTTTACAGTACAACACGAAACCGGAGGGTCTAGAGTACGGTTTAATACGCAAAAACTCCTGTATTCGCATTGAACCCGAGGGTCTAGGGTAAGGTTCATGGGGAGCTTAGATATTTTAAACTCGCCCGCGGCTTTGGCGATCCCGATTCATCACATATCTTAAACTTAAACAAGCCCCTTCATTTGCCGATCCAAATTGCTCACACAGCTTATAAAACTCGCCCCTTCATGTGGCGATGCCGATTCATCACATGTCTTAAGCACGTCCGCTCATTTGGCGATCCCGGTTGATCACATTTCTTAAACCCGCCCCGTTTGGCGACTCCGATTCATGACGTATCGTAAACACGCCCCCTCTTTCGGCGATCTATGTTGATCACTTTCCTTACACCCACCCCCTAATTTGACGTTCATCACCTTTCACAAACTTAAACAGTTGTCACTTGTCTCGAACACGCCCCCTCGTGTGGCAATCCCGGATGAGCACATATCAAAGGCACGCCTCCTCGTTTGGCGATGCATGAAACACAAAAGCAAGAACAAGCAGAAAGCGACAAGCAAGCACAGGCAGAAGGCAGAAAGAACAGCGGAAAAGCAGCAAAGTGGCGGAAACGAAAAGCGAAGCAAACAAGCACAAAAGCGGAAAAAACAGCGAATCAGAAAGGCGGAAAAAACACAAACACAGGCAAATAGAACACAACAAGCAAACAAAAGCAGAAGGCAAACCAGGCCTACAAAAATCCAGGCATGGAAAGCCAAAAAGCAGACCAAAATTGGCGGTCTTTTCCCCAGCGCTGCGTAACTACCGGTATAGCTCAAGGGCCCCAAGCGGCGGCAGAATATACAGATCATGTTCAAGACCAAGGCTTCACAGCTCAAACAGACAGACAGTGATTCGCACTCAACTTGTTCTCTTGTCTTGAACGTAGAACATGCTGTACAAGCTGTGCATCTTGCACTATTCAACCGCGTAACGAACGGCATGATACTTCAACGAACTTGGTAGAATCATCCTGCAAGTGGTGTCTGCGACCTACTCAATTTACCCAATGCCTGCGATGCTACATCTTAGCCCGACAGACTCTGTACACACCAGACTCAATCAGTTTAATGATAATAACGCCCGGTTTCATCGACTTCGTGAAACAGTCGGCGGCTTGTATAGCCGTATCGATCCAGTCAACACGGTTTCCTCTACCGGGGTAGACCTCACAAGTGCGATTGCCATCGTGTGTGAAAGTGTGTGAAGATAAAGTGGCATAAAGCGCTTAGTTCGATTTGTAGTCGCTTATCTTGAACCCGCGCGGGCTTCCTTCGGAAGCGTACTCCTTCAGCAGTTCAGGCCAATCGCGAATTTCTTGAAGCTTCACCACTTCTAGCCTCGCCTTGAGAGTCTCCACGTTGCTGTTCAGCGCATTGACCTGCTTCATTTCCAACTCGTGAATCATCGCTAAAGCATCGCAGGCAGCAGCTTCAGGGCAATGATTGTTGACCCTCACCTTGATCATTCTTGTCTCCGGGTGCATGAGGCGAAGTTTTGTGGGGCTCCAATGCAACGTGTAGCCCAAGTTTTCAATCAAAGCTCCCAAGGGGACGATTGGCTGGACCTTGTTGTTCTCCTTCTGGACCAAGATCGTGCCCTGGACATTCATTCTGTCGCAGTATCTCGTCCTCGCCTGCAAGGGTAACTTTGACCGGAACTCCCGGTACTCTTCATTGCTCCCTTGGCGCATAGGGTGGCTTGCCCCGGTATCCAAGAGGCCATCCGGTCTTTGGGTTGCCACATTCTTGATTTGAGGCTCCAAATACTTCATCTCCAAGTCAGCCTCATCATGTTTGAACTCTTTCACCTCATGATCCACATTGACCTCCAGCTTCTTCCTCTTCGTTGTTGTTGATGAGGTAGGACTCGATGATGTCCGGGGCTTCGCGTTCCCACTCTTAGGTGTTCCCGCATTGGAATTCGGTGGGCTGAACTTCTTGTTCGGGCAGACCTTCTGAAATTGACCTCCACAAGACAGGCAACGGTCCTTTTTTGTCCAAACCATCCCAGCTATGGGCGAAGGGGCATCGACTAGTGCGTGCACATCCTCTGGTCGTCTTTCCAAAGTACTTGCAGGGGATCTCGGACTTGGGCTTGTCGTGCTTTGGAGGTTCCCCCGTTCCATCAGTAGAGCTCGTCGTAGGATTCGTAGGCGTTGCAGTCTTGGGCGACAGTTGGTTCTGCTGAGTGATCTTCGGGTCCATAACAGGCTTGAGTTTAGGCTCTGGTTTTTTGGCTGTAGTAGCAGTAGTAGTAGTAG
>CAJNJA010051886.1:0-12394 GCA_905231915.1 Symbiodinium necroappetens
CACCCACCCACCCACACACACGCACACGCACACGCACACGCACACGCACACGCACACGCACACGCACGCACACACACACACACACCCGCGAGCGCGCGCTTGCTCTCTGCCAACACACCGCGACCATTCAGGCTTGTGGCGAGGCATGCGAAGCGCTGGCAGCAGCTATAGGTGAGGGCAACCAGCATCAAGTCGATGGCCTCATCGCTGCGCTGAAGCTGATGATGCCTCCTTCGAGTGGTGCTGAGCAAGCCGTGGGACCGCCTCGAGACGACTTTCTCCTGAGGCCAGGTCAAGCATGTTTCTCCTCGAAAACTTCTGCGAATGTGTTGGCACCAGGCCTGAAGTCCTGCCGTGGTCAGAGCAGGATTTCCTTGGCGGCCTTGAGGAGAACTTGCGCATCGTCCAGGAATGCGAGGCCAAATTTGCGCGAATGATGGCATCGCATCCGGAGGTGTGGGTTGAAAAGAGTGGAACCGGTGGGTGATCAGGAAAGTGGGCTTAAGACTCTACAGAACGCCTTTCTTGGCGTTTGTTTGCGAAGGGTCGCAGTCACAAGTCAGGCTTTGGCTCTTGATTGTTGTTGACAACAAACGAGTTTGTACCCTCTGCAGCTGGGTTGATCGGTTGGCACAGTATAGCCACCCGCTCCTGTGTCCTTATGCAGCTTTGTGTCCGGAACCTTGAACCAGGGTTTCCGAGCGCCTGAAATTTTGGCGGCAGCTTTGGACCTTGCAGTTGTCTATCTGAAGAACTACGCGCTCGACAAGGCTGACGCACTTTACGAGGCAATCAAGCCCCATTGTTTATCGCGTGGTCTGCCTTGGAATGTAAAATGGTTTCAAGATTGCGCAACGTTAAGGCCCGGCCCTGAGTTGAACAAGCTTCAGCTTGCTAGTGAGAGCAGCTCTCCAGTTGTCCATGCATATCTCAACGTCCCTCACAGACCTACGCGTCGCTCAAGGTGTAAGCAGAATCGCCAAGCAGAAGCTGCTCCCATGCTGGAAGAAGTTGCCAAGCTTACTCCTCCTCACGAGGCAGGCCCATGCTGAACAAAGCCTGCTGAATTTAGCTCAAGTCTTCGGGCAGCTCGGCCGAAGGCGACACTGCGCAATCTCGGGACCGTGTACAACCAGCTTCGGGAACACGACAAAGCCAAAGTCTACTTTGATGCCGCTGCCGAACTCGTGGGAAAGAAAAACGATAAGGCCAGGATGGGACATGCCTGTGCAATGCTCAGCCTGACAGAGCATGATACTGCCCTGCACGGACTTGACAGGGCGAGCTCTTGCTCGATAAGGAGGATCTGTGGAACATAGGTTTGGTCCACAAAAACAAAAAGAACTACGACGAGGCAGCGCTGATGTTGGATCAGGCATTGGAGAAGTGGCTTGAAGAGGATCCAGAAGATGACGTTACCCTTGCGAAGCTATACGACTCGGTTGGCAGCTGTTACGACGAAATGGGCAGGCATGAGGAAGCAGTTGGAGTTTTGCAGAAAGCCAAAGATTTGTACGACCGGAGCATCGGCACAGAAAGCCCTTTGTACGGCAGCGCCAGGACCTGAGAGGTCGGCTCAGGCTATCAGCCGCCGCTAGCCGCCTCGCCGCGAACCTTTCAAGTGCCCGTTTGACCGAGGCCTGCGAGCGCTTGAGCCGAGCACTCGTTCACGCGTTGTCCTCAGGAAAGTGCGCAGAATGCGCGGAATGCGCGCTTCAGGTGAAGGCCCGGGAAAATCGCACTTCGAGCTTGTCTGATCTGACCAGGCCCAGCGATACCAAGAAGGTTTGGACAGTTTGATTGAAGCTTTCACCGTCATTGCGCTTCAGGCCGCGAGGGTTATCATCAAGACACCTCGCTGACACCACTGATTGGTTGCAAGTGAGTGCAGGATGCAGTGCACCCTACGCCTTTGTTTGAGTTGCTGGGCATTGCCTTGGAGGACAGCGGGGGGTACATGCACCTCACAGGTTCTTATCTCTTCACGTTTTGATATCATAACAAACCCCAAAGCACATGCGAACATACATACCCCCCTAATCCCCGCAATTTTGCCTCGAAGGGGAGTGGAGGTGGACGCTTGTACGTACGTACCTACCTAGCTGCCTATCTATGTACCTGTATACCCTGCCTATACCTGCTTTGCCACGCAGTTGAGCTCATTGATAAGCTACAACATGCCTACGTACTAACCCACTTACGTACTAACGTACGCACGTACCACCCCCCCCCCTCCCTCCACCCCGAAGTTTTTTCTCGTACGACTATTGCACTTACGTAAGAACGTACTCGCATAATTGCATACCCGCTTGCGGCAACCAAGGTAATGTGCTGATGTACTGTAATGTACATACATACCTACCCCCCCTCCCTCCGCCTTCAATTTTTTCTCGTACTAACGCACTGCTCCCTCCGGCAACCAAGGTCCGTACATACTAACACACTAGCGGACGAACGTACGTACCCCCCTTCCGGAATGCGTGCATACATGCATACGCAAGTTTAACAAGGACCTACATACTTAGAGATACAACCCTTACGTACATTCATACAAGCATACATACACGCTTCCCCAGACACATACGAAGGTATACATAATATCTATATCTATATCTATATCTATATCTATATCTATATCTATATCTATATCTATATCTATATCTATATCTATATATATATATATTTATTTATTTATATTTATATTTATATACATGCATGCTGACTTACCTGCATGCCTACCTACGTAAAGACGTACATATCTACATACATGCATACATACACACATACATACATAGATACATACTTACATGACGTCGTGCTGCGGTGCATGCGTGCCTAGGCAAATGCATGCAAACATACATACATACATACATACATACATACATATATGGCCATGCAGTGTCTGCGGACGTTGCCAAGTGGGAGCCAAAAATACATACATATATACATACATACATACATACATACATACATCACATACCGCACCCCCAAAAAAGTGATCGGCGTACGTACATACTTAAACCCCAACATACACAACTCGTACACACATCCAGGCAAGTAGTGACATACACATACATACATACATACATACACATACATACACACAAATACATACACATACATACATACTTACTTGCTTACATTCATACAGACAAACATACATACATACATACATACATACTTACATGATGCTGTGCTGCGGTACGTACATACCTGCACACATACGCACATACATCCATCCATCCATCCATACGTACCGCTCCCCCCGCCGAACAATTTTCGGCGCACGTACATCTGCACGCCGACATGCATACGCGCATACATAGGTATACATATATACATACATATATACATATATGGGATGCGTTCTAAAGTCGCGTGTCTGTTGGTTTATTTAGATTGTTGCTTTCATTTTGAGTAAACAGCTGAGTTTTGAGAAGGGAGCAGAAGAAGGAGAAGGAAGAGGTGAAGCAAGCGGAAAGCACAGCTTTCGGAGCATCAGAGTAGCTGAGCAGCACACCTCGGTTACGAGATTGTTGTTGTAGGTATATCTGTCTAGGGTTTCAGGATGTCTCGGCAGTGTGCCGTTGGCCTCCTCATCCGGCGAGGTCATTTTTGGGCATTTGTAAGAGAGGTCAGTGCGCTAGCTCGGCGCTAGCAAAAATTAAACGCAACCTGCCCCACAAGACCCTGGCCCAGTTTCGCACAAACCAAGATCCTGGAGCAGCAATCAGACAGGATCCGAGATAGTGCATTTTTTCGCGGTGCCATGCTGCTGCCCGTAGAACGGAAAGCCTACGTGATCAAGGCCGAGCGGCTACTACAGACAGTACGGTGTGCAGCGCGATTCCTCCATCGAGCGCGCTGCTGTGGAGGCCATTGGCTCCAAAGCCCTGCGACGTGATTTGGACACAAGAAGCTTGCGGGGGCTCGAGCCCGTAAGCAGCAGCAGCGGAACAACCTGCCAGCGTGCCAAGAGTCCAGCCGTAGCAGTAGCAGTCGCAGTAGCAGCGACAGCCCGTCCGACAGCAGCAACTGAAAGGTCCTGGCGCTAGCAACTTTCTTAGGAATTCACGCATGCATCCCTAAACTCTTCTGTTTACTACTGCGTATCTGCAGGCCTGGTTTCCTCTTGCTACATGAAGCGGCACGCAACTACAGCCACATTAACGTCAGTTTCGGGAACAAACATTTGACAACAACCCATACATATATATATATATACATACATATACATACATACACCGCTCTGCTGCGGTACGTGCGTACAGTGCACATACGTACCGCCGTACATACGTTTCCCCCCCCGCCCCCCCCGAAACCAAAGTTTGGTCGGTGCATGCACATACTTACACCCCTACATACGTGCACACATACCTACGTCAAGCGTACATACATACGTACGTACATACTTACCGTTTTGCTGCGGCATGTATGTACCTGCGTATATACACACGTACCACGCCACGCTT
Organism: Symbiodinium necroappetens; assembly: GCA_905231915.1. Taxonomy (NCBI): domain Eukaryota; class Dinophyceae; order Suessiales; family Symbiodiniaceae; genus Symbiodinium; species Symbiodinium necroappetens. The sequence continues at coordinate 4,473 of CAJNJA010051886.1, forward strand.
CGGAAAAAGAATAAGCGTTGTACGCACTTACTTACCTACCTGCACAAAACGATGTATACGTGCATACATACGTACATGCATATACATACCTTCACAGACATATATACCTACATACGCACCTAACTACCTGTACCTGGAGATATATATATATATACATAGACGTACATACGTGCATACATACAGACATGCATACATACTTACCCAACTGCACCCCAACGCATACATGCCTGCATACATACATACTTACATACCGCCCTGCATGCCTGCCTCTGGTGCCGTAGGTCCGCATGCACCTGCCCGGGTACGTACATGCGTTCGTATCCCCCGCTCGCCCCCTTGCGAAAAAATTGGGACGAGCCTGCAGACATACACAAAGACGTACTTTCCGTACCTACTACTACATGCGTACCTGCACGTCTCTCTGCATGCTTCCGGTAACATTCGTACTAACGTACGTAGCGGTACAGGTACGTACGCGGTTCCTATACTTCTGTTAGCATTTATTGAATGTGAAGTGATTGAAGTAAGAGCAGGGGCCATCTTGACACTTCTCGTTCTGTTCGCGTCAGGAAATTCCCATCACAAAAAAGGTCGACACAGCGGAGCTTGCGCGCCTGGAGATGCCGATCCAGGCAGCTGTCAGAAACATGCCCGGGCCTTGAACACCGAGCCAGTGTGGATCCCTGCTGATTCGGGAAGGAGGTGTGCACATGCCGTTCTACCATCATTATTTACTACAGGCAGAGAGTGCGCACAGCCCCTTTTTCTCTGGAACATCGGGTGAGCCAACTCTGCGTCAGCTCTACTCAGTCCTGAAATGCGACACAAGTTTGCGAGGCCTGACTTCTGGACTCTGTGTCTTGCATGCTTCAACTTCCAATCTCTTCTTGCTATCCTGGGTTTCGCTGGCCATCGCTGCAGTCGTGGCATGTGCCGCCTCGTGCCGTTGGCTCTGCCTCCCTTCCACATCACTCCACCAGAAAAGGAGGTATGGTTCATGAATGTTACATGTACATGCATACTCCTTGAAGGAAGATGATGGAAGAAGGTCAGTACTGTCGTACCTGCTTCTCCTCCACGATAAAACTGGTACCTATATGCCACGCAAACATACGCAAACGGTGTTTTGATACCACCTTAGGGTATCTTGGTCGCAATGATGAGGCCGTGTCCGGATGTCAGTGAGCATCGCCGTCGGAACGGAGCGCATCTCCGTGATCCCAGTTTTCACCGAGGACTGCAATCTCAATCAAACATCTCACATCCCCCCTTTTGGTGGCGGAGCCCTTGAGTCGTGCTCGTAGCAAGAATCAAACACCAGCTGTACGTTTGTTGGAGTGACACTTGCAGAGTGTGATTATTGTGGGAAATCGGGTGTATTTGCGACCATCCACTCTTGTCTCGAGGATTGCTGATTCCTGGGTTTGGACCCACATATCCCAGGGCCCTGGAGTTCCTTGAGAATGTGCATCAAGCATGTCGAGCGGCCTTGCGACCGACTCAATGAAAAGTACACGTTCCCGACTTTTGCTTATTGGAGTTTGTATGCGAAGCGGGTCAGCCAATGTTTGCGCCATATCTTTGATTCCAAAACCCTTGATTTGACTTACCGCAAACCCAAACCCTGTTACTTGCAATCCCCGAACAGCTCTGCGAGAAACAGGACCGAGACACACCTTCAACGCAAAGTGTCGAAGTGAGCCAAACCTTAACAGCAAAGTCATGTACAGCCCCTCCGCCTGTTGTAGGTCTTCGCACCTTCGAACAAACTCGAAAATTATTTGGATGGTATGCCGTGGCCGCATGATCATCCGACCCCCTTCTCTCAAGTTTATCAGTTGGTGACGGTATGTGACGGTGTTTCAGATTTGTTCACTCATCGACTTGCACTTGTGGTGCACACGTTTTGCTGTCGAGGGCTCGGTTGGTGGCAAAGATTGGACAGTGGGCATGCTTCTTCATGGTCATTGCAGGCACTACCGTGGACTTGATCAAGATGGCAATTGTGGCGTGAGTCTGCTGCGTTGGTAGTACAGGGCAGTTGATAAAGCTAAATCGTCGCCCTGCCAGACCGGCACTAGAGCCTTTGTTTCGCAAAGCAAGGTCTTGTTCGAACGGATGGCGCGCGCTTTGGTTCTATGCAGTCAAGCCGGGGGGGATGCAGCTGCACAGGCAAGCTTTGCGAGAGGTTGTTTTTGGAAGCAAGGGTGCGACATGCTTCGGGCTTTGGTGAACATAGTGATAGTGACAGGTAGATTCGCAGACTTAGCGTGTCGCCCGAAAGGAAAAGGAGGAGAAATGAAGGCATAGAGGCATTGACGCGTGAAGCCGGATTCACGGCTTTGTTTCGGGTGGACGTCCGGTAATGTCCGGTACCATGGTCGTTACTCAAATCATGGTGAGTTCATCGATTACTTTGTATTATTGCCTTATTATTGCAATTATGACTCGCAAGACCTGTTAAACAAAATCGTTTACTAAATTTACAAATTGCCATGATGAGGACGGATGTTATCATCATTGTGATCATTACTGTTGTGTTTGTTGCTGGTGTTCGTATCCTGGTCATTGTGCAAGTGCTGTAGCACAAATATGTTGATGTCTATTGCAACTGCTAGTTAATCTAGTCGTCCGTCTTGCTCCAGCCGTGACTCGCCTTTCGTCTCTCGTCAGAAATGGCACTATGATTATACACTGTCGTAGTTGCCACCATTTTTCCCACTGCTGCTGCAGTCACTGGAAGTGCAGTTGTTGCCACAAGCATGAAGGCCTAACTGTACTATTCCTACTGTTGTTGTTGCTATTCCTCTTCATCTTTCCCGGCATGGCATGGCACGAGCAGTCACAAGCCGTCAACAAGTACAGACATCAAGAAGTACATGTCTATCAAAAACAGATTTGCCAAAGCTTTAGAAGCTCGCCGGGTCCTTCGGCCCTCCACGAATGCGGCATATTCAACATTTGGAAGCATTGAAAGGCCACGAATGAACAACTGAAAGTATGGCCACAAATACTGCAGATTACAGTACTTAAAGTCACTGCTGGCGGCTTCCAAACTATCAAAGTATAGCGTGTGCGGCTCTTGAAAGGCTACGACATTTGTACATACAAGCATTTGGAAGTTTCGTAGGTCGTAAGGCTGCAATCACGTAAACGACAGCATTTGGATATTGAAGGCCTGCAAACACTTGAAAGCATGTGTCAATCTTGAAACGGTCGCAGATAATGTAAATCCCATTGCAAAGCGAACACTCGTGCCGGGTTAAACAGTTCCAGCAAGGTTTAAAAGATGACATGTTGATTGGGTGGAGTTGGCTGGCTAGGTTGAGTTCATGTTGGGCCAGGCTAGCTAAGGCTAGGTGAGGTAAGACGTGGCGATTGTTTTGGTTCTGTCAGGCTGTTCGATTGTGTAGGTTCCGGTCAAGTGCGTAGGTGAGGTCACCGGCAGGTTAGGCAGGCCCTGCCAAGATTAGTTCCACCACACCAGGGATAAGCAACAAGAGTTGGATTCGGCCAGATCCCACTCTGCAGGATGTTCACTTAAAACATCTCTTCTCGTGGAAGGTGCCGCTACGTTGGCTGTGCATCATTTTGTCTTGTAAGTCGGGCATGATGAGGTGGGGAGCTTTTTAGGTTATCTGGACAGCCCCCACGGGTCAGTGGCTTTGCTTGTGCCCACTCGTGGTGCAGGCGGCGGCCGCCCAGAGACGAGGGACGGCACGTGCACTGCTTCGGCATGCGGCCCCACTCGTGGAGGCTCGGAACATCTCGGAACTGCGCCTTAAGGAAGAGTTCGTTCAGCGTTTGCAGGCAGCCACCCGCGATGGTTTGGCCGACCTGACGCATGTCACCATGCTTATTGAGACGGAGCTTCAAGCGCTGGACAACCAAGATGCTGCGGCACGTTTGGGCATTGGTCCTGCCTCTCCACGTGCAGATGCACAGGCAACATCGGCCACATGGGGCCAGAAGCAGTCCGCTACCCCTCCACAGGACGATGCTAGCAAGGAGCAGGAAGCACCATCAGCTAATACTGCGCAGTGGCGGCCAAGATAGTCAGGCGTCAAGCTCGTTCCACTGGTACTATGGATGGGTCCTGGACAGGAATTCGCTGGCCTTGATTTGATGTGGCCGGGTGTTTGGTCCAAGCCCAGGCTTCCCCCGATGCCGCAGAGCTGTTGCAGAAAACAAGTACCTGATCTCATGCAGCTGTTCGAGGCCATGCTTCGACAGCTTGCAACCTCAGGCGTTGCCAACTTGGCTTCCTTAACCGGAAAAGTCAGCTTTAAAGTAGGTGCGCAGTCCGGCGCCGGATGTGCCAAAACTGTTTGACTGACTGCAACTTGTTGTTCGGTAAAGAGGGTGGGCAAGTCCAAGGTCAGGCCAGCAGTCGAGATTGAACCTTTTGAAGGTTCACAGGGCAGCAGAGGGCATACTGGTTCACGATGCTGGATCGGTGACAACAGCATGGGTTCAAGCGCAGTGTAGCAATGGATGGGCCGGACAATCATGGAGCCGACTTCTGCAGGCTACTCGGCAAGTCGCTGCCATGTTTATTCCCAAACCGATCCTGCGACCACATGCGACCACGTCGTTTCAATCAGCGCACAATCCATTATGTGCCATCAAGGTAGAGGCCATGGCATCAGCACGACCAACCCCGGCAAGACCCGTGATCTCTCGTGTCAAGCTGCCTCAGCCAGGGCGTGGTCAGGCCAGGGCGGTAGAGCTTTGAGCTTGATTAGGGCTAATTACTGCTTGATTGCACAGGACCCAATCTAAGAAGCGACTTCACTGACTCGAGCGTGTCGTTCACAGCAGGTGCGCATCGCCGATATCACAGCCGGTTCCGGCTGTGCAGACGGCAGTCGCTCAGGGAGCGCACGGTCTGCGGCAAGGTCTGTCCCAACACCGCTGGAGTCCTCTCCTGGCCCCAGCGACTCTGCAGCACTGAAGTCATGTAGTGTGCACACCGGTGCAGCCGACAAAATAGGGCAGTGATCTTCCGAAGCCTCACTTTTCTTGGCAGGCGTTGTGCGACATGTTCGAACTCCGGAACCGAGAAATCCAGCTGCCACTTTGGAGAGCATGCACTCCATGCCGAGATCCAGCTCAGAGAATGTGTTGGTGGGCATGTATAGCGTTCTCTTATTTCGAAGTTCACTATGTCGGATGCGTAGTGCATGTTGACCAGCAGCTTGCATGCCTGGCCTTCATCGCAGGCACGGTCGTTGCCCCGAACAGCTACATCTTTGTCCGAGTGTGATATAGGTCCTGCTCTAAGATGCTTGAATTAAACAGCGCTTGCTGTATGTCCGATGCAGAAGTGCTGTGCTAGTGGCGGGCAGTACATGTGCTTGCAGCTGAGGTTGTGGCGAGAGTCCTGAAACCCAGGGTGGTGGGGGGCGGTGCCTCATCTCTGCCATACTGCTATAGCTTGCTTTGCATTATGCAACACCTTTTAAAGCTAAGAGCACTGGGAACAAGGCTTCCGGAGGCGAGTGTTTGGAACCTCCAAGACATGCAGTTGGATGGCATGGGAGATTCGATGACGCGTGCCAGCGCCGAGGATGCGGGATGGTGCGAAAACCCTTCAGGATTCCCAGAGCAAGACACCAGAAACCGCTCGACTAGCTCAAAAGCCAAGGGCTGCTCAAACGAGTCTGGTGAGCCAATTTGGCATCCATCGGTGGAAGGATTGCTAGGCGAAGCCAGGGCTGAAAGCGGGTCTCTGAGACGACAGAGACGACCCCAGCGGCAGAGCTTCTTGCCTACTCAGTGCGTGTTGTGCCAGGTGCTAGGAGTCTAGGAGACATCATGAGATGCCGCGATTAAGGACTAAGGAGCTCTATGTTGTACTATGGGAGTTTTCTGTTTTTGGCATCCTCTTCAATTTTCATCCCGCCCCTTTGATTTGCTTACGCTTTCGGGTTCTCCTGCTTGTGCTTTTGCACCCGACCGCCGATAGACCCAACGGAATCGAGCATGTGCCCGCTGGAAGACACGAGCACCTCGCAAACGGCGACGCGCCATAGTGACCACAGTACATGAATGCCAAACAAGGCCCGGTCCCGAAACGGTTGTTTGCTGTTTCTCGCTTCTCTCGTATTCGCTATTTGTGTTCTGCAGTTGCTTGTTGCTAACCCCACATCCTTGTGGGGTTTTGTTTTTCTTTTGGCTATCCCGTCCTGCCGCCCGCACCGCTCGGCCCCGCACGCACCTACACCTAAGCCACACGTACACACACTGACGCATTCTCGGTTGGATTTAGCTAGACAATGGTGAAACATGATGAAGTTGGTAATGATGATGATAACGAAAGTACAATGACGCGTCGCGTCATCGCACTTATGAGATGAAAGTTTTGTGCCAAGTATGTCAGACCAAGGGAATGGCATACGAAAACGATGATCCGTGAGGGTACGGCTCGTTGTGTGAGGCGACAGAATCACACGGCACGAAATGAGATGAAGGTGAAAATGAGGATGAGGGTCCCGCCAGCTGCCCACGCCGGGGCCCAGGCACAGACCTGTGCAGGTCCGTTTGCCTAGGGTGCAGGGGAGAGCTTCGTTGGACGGAGCTCCCCCGCACCTTCTCCGTCCCCCTACTAGCCCATGAACGAGGACCGCTCACACACACACACACCTTGCCCCTGGTCTGGGGCGCAAAAATCCAACCGAGATTGCTACTCCACAAAGCACTACCACTTTACTACAAGACACTTGACCGCGATAGACTCCATGGCAGATGCACATGCCCCGCGATAGACTTCATGGCAGATGCACACGCCCCCCTTTGCAAAGGCAGAATAGAGAAGAGTCATGGAGGTACGAACAGGCGAGACAGACTCGCCGGAGGTAGCAGCTCGCACACAGAACACTCAGCTGCACATGACGTCCTGTTCAAAATCACTCATGTCTCGACATGTTCGTGGGTGAGACGGATCCCATACACTCAGATGAAGGTACCTTAGGCCTCGAATCGGGTGGCTCAAATACCTACTGCGAGAACGGAGGTGAAGGGGAGAGGGAGAGAGAAGCACCCAGGCTTCATGCATCTTCGTAGGGGGACCGTGGTAGCTTGACTCTGTCGGCCAGTACGTGCAACTTCGTAGGGGATTGTACCACCTTTCTTTGCCGACCAGTACGCCCTGGCCTCAGTTTCCTGTGCATAGCGCTTTGGAGGGGCAGCCAGACGCAGCCGATGTCCCGGTACTCCCTGCTTTGTTGTTGTTTCTGCACTACGGGGGACATCGGCTTCGAGGCAAACATAGCCCATTCTTGTGACAAACCTACAGGGGGATGTGTCCCCATTTCCCCGACACAATTCTTCTTGATTGTTCATTTATCATTCCTTTATCACAAGCTGCATCGGGGGAACATGAATGGTGTCCTGCAATACAACCAGTACGATATCCTCGTACCATGCATAATTACTGTCTAGTGGTTACTATGTCGGTACGGGGGTTGGCACTCTGTTTTTACCTTGGTGCGTGGTATGGTACGTGGGACAGTACTTTATGCCTGACCCGCCCCTTATGCCCGAAGGAAGAAGAAGCACCCCGAAAGGTGTGTAACGCCCCATCCCCTTCAACGAGGACTGCCTCCGATGGAGACCACCACGGCGCCGTGACGGAAAGCCGTTGTTGACACACTGATAAAGGGATGCGCATTCTCGGTTGGATGTAGTTATACAATGGTGAAATACGATGAAGACATGATGAAAGCGAAAGTGCAATCAATGACTCGTCGCGTCATCGCACTTATGAGATCAAAGTTTCGTGCCAGGTATGCCAGACCAAAGGAATGGCATACGAAAACGATGATCCGTGAGGGTACGGCTCGTTGTGTGAGGCGACAGAATCAAACGGCACGAAATGAGATGAAGGTGAAAATCAGGATGAGGGTCCCGCCAGCTGCCCA